>CM076906.1:22189079-22412657 GCA_039519145.1 Kokia cookei
GCATTGAGTCGACGATAATCCATACACACTTGCCACCCGTAGCAATGCGAGTAAGAATTAACTCGTTCTTTTCATTACTCACAACAGTGATGACGCTCTTCTTGGACACACATTGGATAGGGCTCACCCAATTACTATTAGAAATGGGATAAATGATGCCCGCGTCTAGCCACTTGAAAATCTCCTTCTTCACTACTTTTTTCATTTTCTCATTAAGTCTTCGCTGTTGCTTAATGGATTGCTTCCCTTCATCTTTCAGCCTGATCTTGTGCATGCAAAAAGAGAGAATAATACCTCTGATATCTGCAATGCTCTAAGCGATGACTCTTTTATGCTCCTTTAAAATTGCAACAAGCTTTTATTCTTGCATTGCGTCTAGGGTTGTGCTTACAATTACAGGTAACGTGTCGTTGTCACCCAAAAAGACATACTTCAAATGCATCGACAATGGCTTCAACTCCAAAGTAGAAGCTTGTTTAATCGATGGTTTAAATAGAGGGACTGTCTTATTAGATAGATCCAAAGATTCCAATTGTCAATTCTATCTCAGCTCACAACTGTTAGCCTCGGCTTTGTGGTGCATTCAGTTAGGATATCATCAATAAATGTCACTGCATCTTCATTTGGAACTGCTAAATTTTGTTCATTGAATTCTTCTATAATTATCTCATCCAACACGTCAATGTGGTGACATTGCTCCTTACTTCTCGAGAGATGCCTCGAACACATTGAAGGTCACATGCTCGTTGTTATGACAAATAATGAGTTCGGCCTTGAAAACGTCAATAAGAGTGCGTTCAAATGCCAAGAATGGTCGCCCCAAGATGATAGGCAGTTCCTTATCTACTTCGCAGTCAAGAATTATGAAATCGGCAGGGAACACGAGCTTATCAACTTGCAGAAGGATATCTTTGATCTGGCCTTCAGGTTGTGCTAGAGATCTGTCCGCAAGCTGTAATGCCACCGTAAAGGGCTTCATTGATCTTATTCCTAACTTCCTGAATGTGGACAATGACATGAGATTAATACTAGCTCTCAAATCGCATAAAGCTTTACCTAGATAATGATTTCCAATGAAGCATGGATTGTGAAGCTGCTAGGATCTTTCATATTTGGTGGCAACTTGTTTGTTAGCACAGCGTTGCACCCTTCTGTGAGCGTAATCATCTCGATTTTAGATAACTTTTTCTTCTTAGATAACAACTCTTTCATATATTTCCCATAGTTGGGTATCTACATAAAAGCATCTACAAGAGGTATGTTAATATGTAATTGCTTCAAAGTAGAAACAAACATTTGATAGTCTTTATCATGGTCTTTTGTTGGGCCACTTGAATAGGGGCAACGTCACTTGTCCCCTTCCTGTTCTTTATAATGTTGGCCAAAGAGGATACTTGCGCACTCAAAGCTGAAATAGCATCTAAGTCAAGAACACTAGGATTAGTTTTTACCTGGGCAGAACGAGAGATAGGATATTGATAATCATTCCGTGCAATTCTCTCTAGAATTCGTACAACTTTAGTGTAGGTGCAATCCAACAAGGGACCATTCGTAGATGCGTCGACAAGATTTCTTGTATGGATATTCAATCCATTATAAAAAATTTCAATCTGAGTCTCTTGTTGAATTCCATGCATAGGGCATCGTCTAAGCAATGTCTTATAACACTCCCATGTTGTGTGTAAGTTCTCATCATCTAACTGATGGTAAGCTGTGATATCATTGCGTAACCTTGCATTCATTGTCGGCAGATTGAATCTCAAAACAAATTGCATTGCTAATGCATTCCATGATGTAATGGATCCAGCCGGCAATCCCAAGAACCATGTTCTTGCTCTTCCCTGCAACGAATAAGAAAATAATTGCATTTTTAAAGCGTAATCAGGAACACCATGTTGACTAAAGGATGTACAAATAAGCAAAAGTGATTTTAGATGTGCTATTGTGTTTTTATGAGGTAAGCCCGCATATTACCCATTTGGATTAAGCATTTGAAACATCACCGGTTTCAATTCAAAATTTCCAGCTTGTATAGCTGGCCTTACAACCCCTGGTTGTAAATCATCAAGGATAGGAATAACAAAATCTCGAATTGTCCTATTTTGCACTTGTTCTTGTGGAGGCGGTGGTATAATATTAACGAGTTGTGGTTGTATCGGGGGAACAATATTTTGTGGCAGCAATTGTGGTAGGTTGTTGTTGTTGTTGCTAGCTATTTTCTTTTGCTCTTGTTTTCTCCTCCTAAGTGTTCTCTCAAGTTCTGGATCAAAGCTCACAATATCGTTAGATGAGAAGAATCAAATGAGAATCAAAGTAATCTAACACTGAAAGATATTCTCATATCCATTCAATTGTCAATAATAATTCATCAAAATAAAGAGAGGGGTTAACAAATACATCGAAGCTTACTATCTCTAGACCACTAAGACTATTCCTTAACCGTTCCTCTTGCTTTGCATCGAGCACTTCTCGTCAAAAGTTGTTGCTCCTTCGCTCAATCAGCTCACTGTTCTCTAGCATAAATCTTCAAAAACACAAAGTATTTGCGGAATTAATTCCTTCACCTCTTGATATCCTTCCCTTTCTTCTTTTCTCTATTTATAAGCTTCAAGAATTGTAGATTTCCTCTCCTCTCAGATGCAACTTCTTGTTCAACTGTCAAAGTTTGTTGAAATCCAACTGTGCACTAACACAGATCTGGTGTAATATTCATAAATTTGCAGATAGTCGTCGCATTTTTGGGCACGATCTATAATCCTTAATTGCGATGATATCGTGTGAAATTCCTACGATGGTGCTTCCAAATGTGCTTGTAGCGTGAATTCACCCATACAAAGTAAAGGGTTATATGCATTGACATCTCTGACCACAATTCCAAGCTAACTTGTGGCTACATTCTTTAAATTCGTTCTAGCATCGATCTTTTGAGATGGATCCTTGTGCTGACAATTATGAACATATTCTGCATACACCGACATTAGAGTATAGAAGAGCTAAAATAACGAGAATTTAAGCCAAACAACAATGAGTTAGAAAATATAAATACTAAGTATGAAATGCCTATCATGCATGCTAAATATGCTACGAAAGAAACAATTAATACACAAATTTAGGGAGAAAATAGGTGTCATTTCTAATGCTATCACTAATCAAGCTTGCAACCTAATCCTTATTGCTGATGTTAAACTAAGCTTTATTTGATAAAGTATTTTGATATAATAGATTTAAATGTTTTTGAATATAAGTTAAAATTGAAAAAATAATTTCTCAATTCAAAATCTAAAAGATAAAATTTAAACTCTTATCTTCAACTCTCTTAGAAAAGTTAGAAACAATATTAAAATCAAGTTAAAATTATTTTAAACATGTCAAAATAATTTGAACTAAGTCAAAATCATTTTAACACTTTAAAATATTTTTCAAACAAGTCCAAATAGCTTCAAGCCAAAAAGTATTGATGCCATTTTGGCCAAGTATCGATAATTCTTGAAATATCGATACCGTTAAGAAAATCGAGACCAAACTTGCATTTTGTTTTGAGAACCCCTAAAAAAAATATATACCATTTTACAGGTATCGATAATTTCTAAATAACATCGATACCTTTGTTAAAACACAATACCAAAAGAGCATTCTATTTTTCACAAACCCTAGGAGGTATCAATCTGGTATCGATACCTTTTGGAGAAGGTAACAATAATTTATTTTTGGTATTAGTTTTTAAAGGTACCAATGGTCACTGACTTAGCATTAATTAAAAAAATATCAATACTCTTTTGTACGGTATCAATACTCAAAGTTGCAGGTGACATAAATGCTTTGGTTTTTCATCCCCAACGACTACAATTATTACAACAACAACCACAACGGTTAGAAATCAATTTGTGGTCATAAATACCACCTTCCAAGGACTTACAACTACCAACAAGGTACTTACAAGCTAACATCTTCTATTATACAAACTAAGAGCTGAATTTTTCATATCTTTCTTTTATTCACTTGTGAGCCTTTTTTTCATTTGTTTACTCAAGTGTATTTCATTGTATTGTGAGCTTCATTTGCAAACAATTTGATCTTGCTAGAATTATCTCTTGTTTTTTAATTTGTTTCTCTTTTGAGAGAATTTGAGACTTAAGATTTGAGTAGAAATCTTAAGTGATTGTAAGGTTAAACCTTGTCCTCAAAGGTTCTGCAAATCTAGGGGATTTGGGAAAATCATTAGTGGTTGAAAGCTAAGGTAATGGAGTAGGCATTTGGGACTGAACCACTCTAAGTTCATTGTGTCAAATTGCTTAGACTTTCTTTATTTTCTTCCAACTTTTTAATAGGCCAATTCACCTCCCATCTTTGCAATTTCGATTTAATCCATCAAGTTAACAATTAAAAAAAGACCTAGAACTCCAAAGATGGTCTTACAACCAAGAGAAAATATCCCAAAGTTATTTAAGATGGAGATCACAAGTCAAAATATGTTTTTCATGGCATCGGAGCAAAATAACACCATGTTGGGAGAAGGGCAATCCACCGTGAGACCTCCTCTATTCAATGTCACAAGCTACTCTTATTGGAGAATAAGAATGAGGCTATTCGTCCAAGCCAACTATTATGAAGTTTTAAAGATAATCACAAATAGGCCATCCACTCCAATGAAGAGGGTCGAAGGTGTCATTGTTCCCAAAAAAGAGTGTGAATGGGATGATCACGATATCAAGATGGTACAATTTAATGCAAAGGCTATGCACACTCTGTTTTGTGCTTTTAGTACAAATGATTACAATAGAGTCTCTTCGTGCAAGAATGCCAAAGAAATATGAGACAAGCTTAAGGTCACCCATGAAGGAACAAGTAGAGTCTAGGAATCCAAGATAAGTCTTCTAACTCTTGATTATGAGTGGTTTATGTCAAAACTGAGGAAGGAATCAAGGAGATGTCCAATCGCTTCACCGACATCATCAATGGTCTCAACGGCCTTGGGAAGATCTATCCCAACAAGGAGATGGTGAAAAATATGTTGAAATAGTCTTCCAACATCTTAGGAACCAAAGGTGACAGCAATAGAAGAGTAAAAAGATCTCATGTTACTCTCTCTTGATGAGCTCATTGGTTCCTTGTTTACATACGAAATGAAGATCAACCACCATGCAAAAGTACTTAAGGAAGAGCTAAAGAAAGTGGCAGTTGCCTTTAAATCGACAACTAGTGAGAAGGATAAAGATTCCAATGATGATGATGATGATGATGATGATGATGATGAGGAAGAAATGATTATGTTGGCAAAGAAATTCATAAGATTCATGAAATTCAACAAAGTCAAAAGATTTCCAAGAAAAGACATCATAAGGGTAAACCAAGCAAAAAGGAAAAAAGACCTAATCATTTGCTATGAGTGTAAAAAGACGGGTCACATCAATTTTGATTGCCCATAATTGAAGAAGAAAGAGGCATCAAAACAAAAGAAGAAAGCCATGATGACAACATGAGGCTATAGTGATTCATCTA
Organism: Kokia cookei; assembly: GCA_039519145.1. Taxonomy (NCBI): domain Eukaryota; kingdom Viridiplantae; phylum Streptophyta; class Magnoliopsida; order Malvales; family Malvaceae; genus Kokia; species Kokia cookei. The sequence continues at coordinate 22,194,579 of CM076906.1, forward strand.
ATGATGATGAGAACAATGAAGTTTCCTAACTATGTCTTATGGCTATTGAAGAGCAAAAGATAACTCTAAACTCTAGTGAATTAAATGAATATACATTTGAAGAGTTACAAGATGCATTATATGAATTAACTATAGAATTTGAGATTATGAACTCTAAACATAAGAAAATGATTTCAAAAGTAAAGGAGGAAAATAAGTCTCTAATCATAATTAAAGAGGAAATGGAAAATAAATTTAATGATATGCAAGCTCAGATCGATAATTTGATTTTAAAGAATGAAAACTTGCATAATTCCTTTTCTATTTTTCAAATGGGACAACAAAAGTTAAATGATATGCTTGAATCTCAAAGAGCCTTCTTTGACAAGAGTGACTTAGGTTTTGTAAATTTATAAAAAGAAAACAAATTTAAAAATTTCTTTTAGAAACCAAGCTACATTTATGATGCCTCACTCGTATGCACTCATTGTCATAAAAAAGGGCATGATAGGCAAGTTTTTTCTTTAAGGAAGCTCACATCTAGAAGCAAACTCACTAAGAGTGTATGAACTCTAAAGGGAACAAAAATTGTCAGAACTAATGCTAATGAACCCAAGAAAGTTTGGGTACCAAAATCCAAGTTTTAATTTTGTGTTTGTAGGAGGAAGAGTATTGCTTCAAGGCAAGCAACTCTAAGAAGAACTCATGGTTCCTTGATAGTAGATGCTCTAGACACATGATCGATGACAAAAGCTATTTCATAGAACTAATGTGAAAGTATGGAGGAGAAGTTTTATTTGGTGATAACTCCAGAGGGCTTATTGAAGGTATTGGTTCTATAGGTATAAGTTCTTCCACTCTTTTTATAAATGTGCTTTATGTCAATGGTCTCAAGCATAACCTCCTTAACATTAGTCAATTTTGTGACAAGGGATTCAAAGTAATGTTTGAGTCAAATGGGTGCAAAGTTGTAGATATTATAAATAATAGAATTCTTTTTGTAGGACATAGGGTAGATAATATTTTTATGGTAAATTTTGATGATATATCTTCTAATATTTATTTTGTGGCTAATAATGAAAATATGTGTTGGCTATGTCATAGAAGATTAGGACATGCAAACATGAGTGCTATTTCAAAGCTTATTAAAAATGAACTTGTTATTGGCATGCCTAAATTTTCTATTGACTTTGATAAAATATGTGTTGCATGTGCTAAAGGTAAACATAGGAGAGCATCTTTTAAATCTAAAGATATAGTTTCTATATGTAGAGTAGTCCAACTTATTCATATTGACCTTTTTGGACCCATTAGAACTATGAGTTTAGGAGGTAAACAATATGGATTTGTTATTGTTGATGACTGTTCTAGATATACATTAGTTTTCTTTTTGTTTTCAAAAGATGAAGCTTTAGAAAAATTTATTACTTTCGAAAAATGATTCAAAATCAAGTGAGATATTCAATTTCTATTGTAAGAAGTGACCATGGAAAAGAATTTGAAAACCTTGGTTTTAATAATTTTTGTAATGAACATGGTATTAGTCACAACTTTTTGGCACCTAGAACCCCTCAACAAAATGGAGTTGTTGAGAGGAAAAATAATACTTTAGAGGAAATTACTAGAACCATACTATGTGAAAATAATTTACCAAGATATTTTTGGGCAGAAGCCATAAACACTTTTTGCTATATTATAAATAGAGCTATGGTTAGACCTATCGTGAAGAAAACTCCTTATGAACTTTTAATGGAAGAAAGCCTAACGTAAGACATTTTCATCCTTTTGGTTGCAAATGTTTTGTTTTGAATAATGAAAAAGAAAATTTAGGAAAATTTGATGCCAAAAGTGATGAAGGTATTTTTCTAGGATATTCCACTAATTCTGAAGCTTATAGAATCTTTAACAAAAGAACCTTTGTTATGGAAGAATTTATACATGTCATTTTTTATGAATCTAACTCTCTTTCTAAACAGGAATCTATTGATTTTGCTGATGTAGAAATATATCAAATTGCTCAAAATCAAGCATCACATGAAAATCAAGGCATAAGTGAATAGGTTCAAGAACTTAAAATTGATGAACTTCAAGAACCAACTCATGTTGAAAGAGAATCTAGCCATCCAAGAGAGCTTTCATATGTTAAGGATGGGCAAATCATTAGTGATCCACCAAAAGGGGTAATTACTAGATCTTCTCTTAGAAATACTTGTAATTATGTTGCATTTATCTCATGCATTGAGCCTAAAAATATCAAAGAAGCATTAAATGATGAATATTGGATTTTGGCTATGAAAGAAGAGTTAAATCAACTTGAGAAAAGCAAAGTATGAACTCTAGTTGATAGACCTAGCGATAAGTCCACTATAGGAACAAAATGAGTGTTTAGAAATAAGCTAGATGAGAATGGTAACATAGTCAGAAACAAGGCTAGACTTGTTACTCAAGGTTACACTCAAGAAGAAACAATTGATTATGATGAAACTTATGCTCCCGTAGCTAGGATGGAAGCCATTAGAATGCTTTTAGCTTTTGCATGCTTTAATAATTACAAATTGTATCAAATGGATGTAAAAAGTGCTTTTCTAAATGGTTTTATAAATGAAGAAGTATATGTTGAACAACCACCCAGTTTTGAAGATCTAAAATTTCCAAATCATGCTTTTAAACTTTCAAAAGCTTTATATGGTTTGAAAAAAGCTCCTAGAGCTTGGTATGAAAGATTATCAAATTTTCTTATTGAAAAAAGTTTTTATAAAAGGAAGGTTGATACAAAAATTTTTATTAAAAGAAAAGACCATGATTTATTAGTAGTTCAAATCTATGTTGATGATAAAATTTTTGGTTCTACTAATGATCTTCTTTGTCAAGAATTTTCTAAGCTAATGCAAGGTGAATTTGAGATGACCATGATGGGAGAACTAAATTTATTTTTGGGCCTCCAAATCAAGCAAAGAAAAGACAACATCTTCATTAATCAAACTAAGTATACAAAGGAAATGCTCAAGAAGTTTTGGATGAATTATCTCAAACCACAAGATACTCCAATGAGTCCTTCTATAGAGTTTGATAAAGATGAGGAAGATGTTGATTTAAAATTATATAGGTCAATGATTGGTTCTTTGCTTTAGCTTACCGCAAGTATACCCGACATTATGTTTAGTGTATGCTTGTGTGCTAGATATCAATCTTGTCCTAAGGAATCACATTTACAATTTAGATACCTTAGAGACACTTCAAACTTAGGTCTTTAGTATTCCGGAGATTCATACTTTAACTTGCATGCTTACTTGGATGCGAATTTTGGAGGTTGCAAATTAGATAGGTAAAGCACCTCCAATATTTGTCAATTCTTAGGCAACATGCTACTTTCATAGTCTTCAAAGAAACAAAATATTGTTACATTGTCCACCACCAAAGCGGAAAATATATTTGTCGGTAGTTGTTGTGCTCAAATTTTATAGATGAAACAACAACTTAAGGACTATGAAATTGATGTAGCTACCATTCCTGACATGTGTGACAATACTAGTGTTATTTGTCTCACTAAAAATCCCATCCACCATTCTAAGACTAAACATATTGAAATTAGACATCATTTCATTAAAGATCATGTCCAAAAAGGAGATATAGTTCTAGAATATATTGACAAATTACATCAATTAGCTGATATTTTCACAAATCCATTAGAGAAAAAAAGATTTTGGACACTTAGGAGAGAACTAGGTTTGACCACCTTACCTTGACTATGTGTTAAAATTATTTTTACATTATTGTGCAAAAGCTTGGTAAGCATGGTTTTCTTGGCTTTTAAATGCAAAAAGATAGGGGGAGCTTTATATGATTGGTTGATCTATTTCATCTAATATGACTTCTATTTTGTTCCTCTCCTATATATATAAAAATATTAGCAACATTTCATTTTACTTAAATTATTTATTTATTTATTTTAATGTATTTCATGCATTTTCATGCATCTCAATCTTATCAATACTTTTTAAGTCATTAGGAATAATTTTGGAGCCATTTTAGGACTCTTAAAAAATAATAAGGCAAAAAATCTCATTTTTGTAATTTTATTACACTTGGAAAAAATAACTGCAATTTGGTATTGATACAGATTTAAATTTATCGATACTCGTGAAAAAATATAAATACCACGGGCTTTATAAAGGCACTAGCTGCTAGGTTTTGAAAAACAGTTTCAAAAAACCAACAACCCATCTTATTTTCTCTGAAAAACCCAACCTCTTCTTCCAAAATCTCTCAAAAGTTTTTGATTTTCTCAACAAAACTTGGCTTCTAAACACCTTCAAACCTCTTTTCAATAAGATTTGCTCACTATTGCTTGGGATTTTGGTCTATTTTAACACATTTGAGGTAAAACCCCTAAATTTTCAAATTGTTGATTTTGTATAATGTAGGTTGAAATTGTGAATTTTTAAAGGTTTATTGGGTCGTTCTAAACTATGCATATGTTGTTTTTTTATAGGAGGTTATCAAAATTTAAGGTTTTTCTTAAAATTTTTACCCAAACCCTAGCCCACTAAGTGTTTGTTAAAATTCCTCAAAGAATTATTTTTAGTCTTATTGTCTCCTAAGATATTAGATAGTACCCATGGCTCCTAAAAAACGTTCTAGGCCTAGTACCTCCACATCTAGTGAAGTTCAATCCTCGTTTAACGAATGTTTTCAAAATGTTAATTCCCTTCATCGTTTCAACACCCACTTTGCCTCTAAACGTGTATGTGAGGCTAGGAAAATTGACATAGGCATGTTAGATGCTATTAGCTTTTCCTATCCCCCTATTTTACAAAATTGGGGATGGAAGGAATTTTTCAGCATTTCTTTGCCAACTATTTTAAATCTTGTTCGAGCCTTCTTTTCAAATCCCATGCTCAAACATGATGAATCCGAAGAAACTGTCATCTCCATCTCCTCATTTTTAATGGGCACTCTGATTCGCCTAACTGTCGAAGAGTTTTATGAATATATTTATTTACCTTTTGGAGGTCTCTCCGATGAAAAGAAGCATTATGATCCTCACTTTTTATTCCTTCTAGCTCGGGATCCAAACTCAACTTACATGACCGTGTCCTACACCTAATCCTTACATGGAACCTTAGGCCTATTAAGAAACATAATAAGATTCGAAACACCGATTATTGGTGGATTGATTGATTCAGAAACAATAGGAGACTCGACCTTGTGCTTATCTTTTTTAACGAAATTACGAAAGCTATTAGGAGGGGACTTGGCTTAAGGGTGATGCTCCGGTGGATCACGATGACAAAAACTTTTGATGTTAATTTTAATGACGTTTTGGCCCCCGAGCGCACTCCTCCACCAACTTCATTTTCTCATGCTCAACTTACATCGGAGGTAAACATTGCAATGCTCGATGCCATTCACTAATTGAGCAACGATGTTCGAGCCAACAACGCTATAATTCGGGTATTCGAGAAGATAATACGAGGCTTTCAACACTTGAAGCTTAAATGGCAACTTTACTTACCCGTTTTCCTTCCACGCCTACCATGCCTCCATTTTCCTCTCCTCATAACGACGAGTAGTGTAGCTCTTGGCCATGCACTTTCATGACATTTGCATTTTCATTTTTATGTTTTTGCTTTCGTTTTTTTATTTTAGTGAACTTACTTGCTTTCTTCACTTTTTTGGAATCAAATGCACTTAATGTTTTATTGGTATTTTTTTAGATACAATTTATTTTTTTGGTTCATTACTCATTCTATTTTCTCTCTATATATTGTGGTTAACTAACTTTCTTTTCTCCTTGAGTTTTATTTGATTTTTTTATATAACAAAAAGGGGGAGAAGAAAAGGTAAAATATGTTTGATTATTTGCTAAGTTTTTTAGAATGCTAAATGCAAGATTTTGCGACCAATTTGTCTTAAAACAAAAATGAATGCAAACTTAATTGACAGATTTTATTTTGGTCTTAAATTCAAAATGTCTTTTATTAAGGGGGAGAAATTATTCAAAAACAAATTTTCAAAAAGTTTTGTTATATCAAAAAGGGGGAGATTGTTAAACTAATCTTTATTTGATAAAGTATTTTGATATAACAAATTTAAATGTTTTTCAATATAAGTTAGAATTGACAAATTAATTTCTCAATGCAAAATCTGAAAGATAAAATTCAGACTCTTATCTTCAACTCTCGTAGAAAAGTTTGAATCAAATTTAAAATCAAGTTAAAATGATTTTAAACATGTCAAAATAATTTGAACTAAGTCAAAATCATTTTAACACTTCAAAATGTTTTTCAAACAAGTCAAAATAGCTTCAGGCCAAAAAGTGTCGATACCATTTTGGCCAAGTATCGATAATTCTTGAAATATCAATATCGTTAAGAAAAGACCAAACTTGCATTCTGTTTTGACAACTCTTGAAAAATATCGATACCATTTTACAGGTATCGATAATTTTTGAAAAACATCGATACCTTTGCTAAAAAATGACACCAAAAGATAATTTTGTTTTTCACAAAGCCTAAGAGGTATCTATCCAGTATCGATACCTTTTGGAGATGGTACCGATAATTTATTTTTGGTATTGGTTTTTAAAGATACCAATGGTCACTGACTTAGCATTAATTACAAAAAATATAGATACTCTTTTGTACGGTATCGATACTTGAAGTTGCAGGTGACAAATGATCTGGTTTTTCATCCCCAATAGTTATAATTATTACACCAACAATCACAACGGTTAGAAATCAATATGGGGGCATAAATACCACCTTCCAAGGACCTACAACTACCAACAAAGTACTTACAAGCAAATATCTTCAATCAATCAACCCAAGAGCTTAATTTTTCATATCTTTGTTTCATACACTTGTGAGCCTTATTTTAATTTCTTTACTCTAGTGTATTTCATTGTATTGTGAGCTTCATTTGCAAACAATTTGATCTTGTTAGAATTATCTCTTGTTTGCTAATTTTTGTATCTCCTTTGAGAGAATTTGGGACTTAAGATTTGGGTAGAAATCGTAAGTGATTGTAAGGTTAAACCTTGTCCTCAAAGGTTCTATGAATCTAATGGATTTGGGAAAATCATTAGTTGTGGAAAGCTAAGGTAGTGGAGTAGGAATTTGGGGCTGAAACCACTCTAAATTCATTATGTCAAATTGCTTTGATTTTCTCTATTTTCTTCCAACATTTTTAAAAGGCCAATTCACGCCCTCTTGGCAATTTCTATTTAATCCATCATGTTAACAACTGATGACAGGGATCGAGCCATAATACAATACGCAATATTACTTTTTAATGAGCTTAATTTGGGTATTAGAAGACTCAATATCAAGGCACCGCAATTCGAGCTAAAGCTTGTTATGTTCCAGATGCTTCAAATAGTGGGTCAATTTAGCAAAATGCCCACTGAGGATCCACACCTTCACCTCCGATTGTTCATGGAGGTGAGTGATTCCTTCAAGATGACTGGGGTAACAGAAGACACTTAGATTAAAATTGGTTCCATACTCCTTGAGAGACAGAGCTAGAGCTTGGCTCAACTCATTGCCACCTGATTCAATCACTACCAAGCTAGAATTAGCAGAAAATTTCTTAGTCAAATACTTCCTACCTAGCAAAAATGCTAAGTTGAGGAATGAGATCACAACCTTCCATAATTCAGATGGTGAATCCCTATATGAGGCATGATAAATATTTAAAGAACTATTATGCAAATGCTCTCATCATGGGATTCCACTTTGCATCCAACTAGAGACCTTCTTTAATGGTCTAAATGCATAAACGAGGATGGTAGTGGACGCTTCTGCTAATCGTGCTCTCCTCTCTAAGTCTTATAACAAGGCTTATAACATCATTGAGATAATTACCAGTAACAATTACCAGTGGTCGACCAATAGAGCAAGAGGAAGAGAAGTAGCAAGAGTACATGAAGTGGACACTTTTACTTCACTTACAGCTCATGTATCTTTTATCTCTTCAATATTAAATTTTTTACTACCAATGGTCTTAATAATGTTGTAGCCCAACCACCAAATCAGTTTGACAACATTTCCTATGTATATTTTTGGGACGGACACTCGTTTTATAATTTTCCATCAATTCCAGAGTCTGTCTAATACATAGGAAATCAAAATCAGAATAAAAGTGAGCAAGGACCATAATCCAACTTCTATAACACTTCATGGAGAAACCATTCGAACTTCTCCTGGAGTAACCAAGAAGCTGGACTTAGTAACAATTACATGCAACCTAGGTTAAATCACCAACAACTTTTAATCAGCAAGTTTAAAAGTTACCTCGAGCTGAACTTGCTAATAGCTTGGAGGACTTGTTGAAATCATACATGGCCAAGAACGATGCCTTGGTCCAAAGCCAAGCGGCCACTTTGAAAAATATGAAAGCCAAGTAGGTTAGATGGCTACTAAGCTTCATAATAGACCTCAAGGAGCTTTACCAAGTGACACAAAAAATCCAAGGAATAAGGGAAAGAAGCATTGCAAAGCGATCCTTTTACGAAAAATCCAGGAAGCTTTACTATACCATGCAACATTAGAGAATCTTATCATGGGAAAGCTCTACGTGATTTAGGAGCGAGCATTAACTTGATGCCGATGTCTATATTCAAGAAATTGGGTGTAGGTTAAGTAAGACCATCAATTATAACACTTCAACTAGCGGATCGGTTAGTAGCACATTCGAAAGGAAAGATTTAAGATGTTCCGGTACGTGTTGATAAGTTCATCTTCCCTATTGACTTTCTCATTTATGATTTTGAAGCAGATAAGAAAGTGTCACTTATCTCAGGGAGACCCTTCCTTGCAATTGGCAGAACATTAATCGATGTACAAAAAGGTGAACTTATTATGTGAGTTAAAGATGACCAAGTAACTTTTAATGTGCTAAAAACGATGAAATTTCCTAACCTAGTTGAAGATTGTTAAACAGTTGTGGAATTAGAATCCTTAGTCTCTATAGAATGAGAGTTAAATTCTATAGAAGACCTATTATAGAATATTTTAAGATCTAATCCAGCAAAAGATGAAGAAGGCAAGGAATACATGGCTTTGTTGAAATCCAACTATGCTTAACCATCTCGGTTCGAGCCTTTGGAGCTAGAATCTCAAGAATACATACAACCCAAAACGTTAATTAAGGAACCACCTACGGTGGAACTCAAGGTACTACCTTCTCATTTAAAATATGTTTTTCTTTGTGACTCCTCTACTTTCCCTGTAATTATTTAAGTAGATATAACTGAAATCCAAGAAGAGAAGTTGATTAAAGTCTTGAAAATTCCAAAAAAGTGATTGGTTGGTCTATAGGTGACATCCAAGGGATAAATCCATCTTTATACATGTACAAGATCTTGCTAAAGGAGGATGAGAATGCCATAATTGATGGGCAGATGAGGCTAAACCCAATTATGAAAAAAGTTGTCCGAAAGGAAATCATTAAATGGCTAGATACGAGAATCATTTACCCCATCTCGGATAACTCATGGGTAAGCCCGGTATAATGCATTCTGAAGAAAGGTGGTATGACGGTTATGGTAAATGAAAAAATGAATTGATCCTTACGAGGACAGTTACCGGTTGGAGGATTTGTATATATTACTAGAAATTAAATAAAGCAACAAGGAAAGATAATTTCTCATTGCCATTTTCGGACCAGATACTAGATAGACTGGCAGGCCGAGAATATTATTGTTTCCTGGATTGATATTTAAGTTACAATCAAATTATTGTTACTCCAAAAGATTAGCAGAAGACAACATTTACATGTGCTTATGATTCTTTTGCATTTCAGCGAATGCCCTTTAGACTCTGTAATCCGCCTGCTACATTCCAAAGGTGTATGATGGTCATTTTTATGGATATGGTGTAGCGATTTGTGGAAGTATTTATGGACGATTTCTCCGTATATGGAAACTCAAATGATGATTGTCTGAATAATTTAGCGGAGGTGCTACAAAGGTGCGAAGAGACAAACTTAGTCCTTAATTGGGAAAAATGTCATTTCATGGTTAATGAGGGTATTATATTGGGACACACGATCCCAAATAAAGGAATTCAAGTGGATCAATAAAAAATTGATGTGATAGAGAGATTTTGCCTCCCTTATTAGTCAAAGGTGTTAGAAGTTTCTTAGGGCATGTTGATTTTTATCGGAGATTTATCAAATATTTTTCGAAGATATCTAAGCCATTATGTTCATTACTCGAAAAGAATGCAACATTTGAATTTGATGAAGATTGTCTAAAAGCCTTTGATGAGCTCAAGAAGCAGTTAATTTTAGCACCAATTATGGCTACACCTAACTGGGATAGTTCGTTCAAGCTGATGTATGACACAAGTAACAATGAAATTGGAACAGTAACTACTAAATGAGTCGTACTTTGACAAGAGCCCAATTAAATTGTACAGTAACTAAACTACTCGCTATAGTATTTTTTTTTCTTAAATTATGTTCTTTTCTTGTACGCACAAAGGTTACAGCACATACTGACCACTCAGCAATCAAGTATTTACTTGTGAAGAAGGACTCTAAACCGAGAATAATTCGGTGGGTGCTCTTACTTCAAGAATTTGATTTAGAAATTCAAGACAGGAAAGGAGTTGAGAACCAAGTGGTAGATCATTTGTCAAGGTTAGAGCAATCTAAAGAAACATGTTCTCTAGTTCCTTTAAATGAATATTTCCCAGATGAGCAAATTTTTTATGTAAGTCCTACACATAAATGTCCTTGGTTTGCTGATATCACTGACTATTTTGCTAGTGAAATAATCTCACCAAATTTAACATATCAATAAAAGAAGAAATTCTTGCATAGTATGCGATATTATCTTTGGGAAGAGCCCTACCTGTTTAAACAATGCGTAGATCAGATGATCAGGAGATGTGTAGTAGAATGAGAGGTTACTAAAATTATTTAGCATTGTTATTCTTCTCTAGGTGTAGGGCACTTTGGAGGATCACGTGCAGTGGCTAACATATTACAGGCAGGTTTCTTTTGGCTTACTCTCTTCAAAGACTCGTATGTCTATGTAAAGAATCGAGACCGATGTTGTAGGGTAGGAAATATATCAAAGAGGAATGAGATGCCATTAAACAATATTCTTGAAGTGGAATTATTTGACTTTTAAGGCATCGACTTTTTTGGTCCATTTCCTTCATCATATGACAATAGGTACATTTTGGTGGCAGTTGATTATGTGTCAAAGTGGGTCGAGGTCGAAGCTTGTCCAATGAATGACACCAGGACAATCATGCATTGCCTACACAAGCATATATTCACAAGGTTCGAAACCCCAAGAGTCATGATAAGTAATGAAGGGTCCCACATTGTGAATAAATGGCTCAAGTGGTTACTGGATAAATACAATGTGAAACACAAGATTACGACAACTTACCATCCAAAGACAAATAGGCAAGCTAAGTTGGCAAATAGAGAAATAAACAACATTCTTGAGAAGGTGGTAAGACCCAACAAAAAAGATTGGTCCAAAAAACTCGACGCTATGTTATGGGCTTGTTCAAACAACCTTTAAAACTCCGTTGGGGATGTCTCCATACCATTTAATGTTTGGAAAAGCCAACCATCTTCCGTGAGAGCTTGAACATAGAGCTTACTAGGCTCTAAAACAACTAATTTTGGACATGAAGCTTGTTGGAGACAAACGAAAACTTTAGTTTGTTGAATTGGAAGAATCGAGAATGTTCTTGTACGAGAATGCCAAGATTTGGAAAGAAAAAGTAAAAAGATGGCATGACAAGCACATCCAATCTTGAGAATTCAAAGTAACTTATGTCTCGATGGTCTGGGCCCTACCTGATTCACCGAGTCTATCTTTACGGATTTGAAGAATTGCACAACGGGAATGGGAGACTATTCAAGGTAAAAGGTTAGCGTTTTAAACACTATGGAAACAATGAAGTTGAGTAGATTAAAATCTCGCTCACTTTAGTGGATCCATAAGTTTTATATTTTTCTTTACAAATAAATTACTTAGACAATATTTTGAAAAAATTATAATAAAAAAATTTCTGTCAAGGAGGTTGAATTTTAAGAGGGAGCAAATTTTGACCCCTCCAATCTTTTTTGGGAATTAATTTTATTATAATTTTTGAGACATATTTTCTAAGTAACCCATTAATTTAGGACTTTGCAAAATAATTGGTCAATTATGGACCAAAGAGAATTTTCTTTTTCATCAAATAATTTTTTAAAAACTCTTGATAGAGATAATCTAAATTTTGGCTCAATTATTATTTTCTATCAATTTTTAAATATATTTGATTAATTGATGATTATCAATTAATTAAATATTTTTAATTGGATTTTCTTGTCAGATAATTATTGAGTCAAATTAATTTTAAATTTATCTATTTATTTGATAAATATCAATTATTTAAGTATTTTTAATTTTGATTATCTCTTAGTAAATAATTTTGAAAAATTCTTAAACTTTTGCTGTTATATCTTAAATCCTCACCGTCCCTATAAATATGCCTGTTCTGTACCCTTATTTCATAAATATCCATTCCCTCTCTCAATCTTCTTCTTGTGCTACAAACAACAACCATTCTTCTCCAACATTTTAATCTCCCCCAATCAACCCCAAACCACTGCAACAAAGTGAGCATCAATAGAGAACACAAGGCGCGCACATAACCCCCATGTCTCATAAGCGAAAAAACTTAATGGTACAGGTCGATAGATTCCAACCTTGGTTTTATAATGAAATCGTGAGGGAGCTAGATGAATCAATTTTCAAGAAGAAACCAATGCTCCAAGATAAGGGTTTCATGCTCGCACAAGATGAGGACGATAATGTATCAAAATATGTTCGGGAAAATATTGAAGAGTTGGGGTGGAATTCATTTTTTGATATTCAACCTATTCTGGATGAAGATGTTGTTCGAGAATTCCACTTCAACTTGACAGTACAAGATGCACTATTAGTCCTTGTGCGAAGGAAAAGATTTACTTTTAACTCTTTTACGATCAATAAATTGTTTGATCTACCTGATGTTGACGATGATGACTACACAGCTTTGTGCAAGGATATTGAACATCTCAAGGCATGATAATTATACATGCTGTCGTGAATTTCTTAATCGGGAAACGAAGGTATGGTTTTACTTTATCCGATCAAGTCTCATGCCTATCACAAATGTTGCATTACATCTATGGAACACATGATCTTGTTGTATTGCATTATGAGTAAAAGATCAATTAACGTGGGGAAAATAATCCTCAAAGAAATTCAAGAATGTGCCAACAAGAGATCTGGTAGTGCATATTTCCCATCACTCATTACTTCTTTATGTCGTCAAGCACGGGTACAAATGAAAAAATTCTTTGTAAATTTTTACAATAAGGGAATTATTTTTGCTAACGACATTACAAGGGTAATTAGTGATTATACAGGAAAAAAGCCAATAACAGATGACTCGTCCAAGCCAGTACAAAAGTGTAATCTCCGAAAGAAATTTTTCCAGCAACCAGATTGTCAAAAATTTCAGTTGAGCTAAGTGAAGAGTCCATTTAGGTTCCTTCCTATTCTATGGTTCAACCAGAACAATAAGTCGTGTGGGATTTGTTGGAACACATGCATAAGAAACAACAGACTTATTGGGGATATGCTAAGATTAGAGATGACGGAAATAGGACAAATACACAGAAAAATTTTATTCAGAATTTTAACGAACTACTTAAATTTTTGATCTGTCGTAATCCAACCTAGTAGATTAAACTAGTTTTCGCACTTTAGAAGCTTGAAATTAGACAATTTTCATAGTTTTATTTAGCATTTACTTTAGTTTTAGCGTAATGAATAAAATGTGTAAAAAGTGTAAAAAAGAGCCTTTTATTGACTTTAGGGCCGATTGAGGCCTAAAGATTGGCTAATGAATTTTGAGTATGCGGGAGACCCTTAGAAGATGAACTACATCAAAACTGACCCTATGTCATGACACGTGACAAGCGATGTCACAATACAGGGACCAGAATCAAAGAATCATGAAGCTGTCTTTTATGTCGCAACACGAGAATTGCATGTCGTGACAACGCCTGGAAATCACAGTAAATAAGTAAATTGCCTGCCATGTCACAACACGAATCCCGTGTGTCGCAACATGGATCTCGTTTGTCGTAAAATCGACTCCCGAATGTGAAATTAAATCGAGTGAGGGACGTTTTGGTCTTCACAACATAACCTAAACCAAATAACGACAGCGAACCTAAGGATAAGGAAAATGACCATCCAAATGCTATAATTAGGCCTCTTTAACACTTAGTTTTACACAGGCTTTCCTTAGTTTAATTCCTCATTGTAATTTAGGTTTAATCATTTTCTTTCCTTTAGGTTTTAGTTATTTTCATTCTTGTTTTACAGAAATGAGATTTGTACATTTGCATAAACGATTATGGATTTTTATCAACAGATTGCAATACAAATCCTTGAGTTTCTTCAATTATATTTTCAATTATATTTCTTATGTTTAATCTTTATATTGAATTTATGATGCTGCAAGAAACCATGAGGAACTATTCCCTTTGTGGGGGATTAGGGAGTGGAGGTATGATTATTTAATTATTGTATAGGGATCTTCAGTAGATCAACTGTTTGGAAAAGGAAGAACGCGAAACAAACCATAAGCATGACAACCCAAGGAAGTCAATTAAATGAGAATTAACCTAAAATTGGTATTGCCCATTCGTGAACACCTTTACCCCAAACCAATTTGAACTGTGAGGTCGAAATATAAGTACTTCTTGTTCACTCATTATGTTAGTAGAAGATTGGAAGATCCTACTAGGGTAGTGAGTAGTTGATTGACGAAAACCCCAAAAGCAACGGTTGAAGAAACCATACCAAAGAGAGCTAATCCCCCGTAAATCAATTTATCGAATCCCTTATCTCGTTTCCTATTTATTTATTTTATGTATTTATTTTTATTTATAATTTTATAAAATTACCCACAATCCTTTATTTACTCTTCCGTACTATAATCTTAAAAATAGTATTAATTAGATCTTTTCTTTGTGTAGGAATTAAGATTATTAGTGCCTCACTTCCCTTAGGTACGATCCTCGGAGTACTCGTTACTTCGTTGTAAAACTATATTACAACTCGACAATGGGAGTAAGTTCGGAGGCGGTCAAGTTGTTGGCGCCATTGTTTAGGAGGCAACTTCTTTAGTAATTTTTATTATTGCACTTATAGAAGAATAGTTGGGGATTTGTTAGATAATAGTTACGTTATAATTTGAAAAAAAATATAATATATATTTTATGTATCAATTTAACATGATGAGAAATGCATTTGTGATGTTCTTTGATTTAGAATGGTTACGATCTAGTATTATTCGACATCCAATTTATAATTCCCATTTTGAAAGAAACCTATCTCTATTAACTTGGATTACTGATAACGTTAAATTTTCTGATCTTCAAATAGAAGAATCCTGTTGAATTCTTAAGGAGAATTGAGAATATTTGCAATGCAGTCTCTTATATGGGAGTTTCTATGAATGCTATCAAACTACTCTTGATTCCTGTTGCCTTAGATGGAAAAGCAAGGTTATGGTTAGAGCTATTACCAACTAACAAAATTAGTACATGGAGAGAATTTATGCAAACATTTTTATAGCGTATGATTCCTATGCCTAAAATTATGCAAAGTTATGTACAATTATGTCATTTTAGGCAGATCGTCATTGAAATATTAGGACAAGCTTAGGAAAGGTTCAAGATAATACTCTGATCCATACTAGGGGGAGGTATTCATATCGCTATCCAAATCCAACATTTTTACAATGGGTTTAAAGCCAAAAATAGGAGAAAAATGGATATCATGACAGAAGGTAGTATTTGGACAAAGACTAGGAGAGATGTCATTGAAATTCTAGAAATATCCAGTTTGAATGAAATGTTATGGGGTGCAAAGTGTGAATCCGAATGTAATAGCAAGGAATAGAACTACAACCAGATTGAGATAGCAAAGCCTGAAGCAGAAGATTCTGAAGGAGAAGAAAAAGCTAAAGATGAACTAAGTGATGAATGTTTGATGACCCAGTTAGATTAGTGGCAATAGAGTAAAAGGGTGTTAGAACAGTCTATACCTAGTACTTCGAAAATGATACCATCTACAGTAAAACCATTAGAGTTAAACCACTACTTGAACATTTGAAATATGGGTATTTGGGAGGAAAGAATAATTTTCCCATAATAATCGTATTAGGACTAAGTGGTAGTCAAGAAGAAACTTTGTTGGCTATATTGAAACGACATAAGAAAGCCATTGAATGGACTATTGCAGATATAAACGACATCAATCCTACATTTTGTCAACACAAAATCCATTTGGAGGAAGGAAAAAAACATGTGGTGGACGCACAAAGGAGACTTAATCTAGCTATGAAAGAAGTAGTAAAAAAGAGTTGTTAAAATGGTGCGATGCAGACTTTTTTCACGTGATCTTAGACATTGAATGGGTTAGTCTTGCACAGCGTGTGCCAAAAAAAGGCGGCTTGACTGTAGTGGAGAATGATAAAAATGAATTAGTTCCCACACGAACAGTTACTGGGTAGAGAGTATGCATAGACTATAGATATTGAATGATGCAACAAAAAAGATCTTTTCCTGTTACCTTTCATTGATAAAATGCTTGATCAGTTAGCAAGAATAGAATATTATTGTTTTCTAGATGGATATTCAGGGTATCATTAAATTCCAATATATCTTGATGGTCAAGAAAAAACAACATTCACATGTCCTTTTGGTACTTATGCATTTAAAAGAATGCCTTTTAGGCTTTGTAATGCTCCAACTACATTTATGAGATGTATGACAGTTATTTTTGCAGATATGCTAGAAGAAGGATTTGATGTATTTATGGACGACTTTTCCGTGTATGGAGAGTTATTTCAGAAATGCTTGTAGAATTTGGAAAATGTGTTAAAAAGGTACGAAAAAACTAACTTAGTACTCAATTAGAAAAAAAATGCCATTTTATGGTTAGAGAATAGTTAGTTTTGGGACATTAGATTTCTTGATAAGGTTTAGAGTTGGACAATGCTAAAATTAAGGTAATTTAAAACTTGTCGCATCACAAAAATATCAAAGGTATTCGAAATTTTCTAAGACATGTAGGGTTTTACAAAAGGTTTGTTAAAGATTTTGCGCACATCTCAAAACCCTTAAGTTTGTTGTTACAAAAAGATGTTCCTTTTGTATTTGATAAGAATTTTGTAGAAGCATCTGAAAAATTTAAAGAGAAATTATTATGTGCGATGCAAGTGATTATGTTGTAAGTGTTGTTTTAGGTCAAAAGAATGATCGTTTATTTGGAGTAATTCATTATGCAAGCAAAACTCTCAACCCTATGCAATGCAGTTACACCACTACTACAAAGGAGATGTTAGTGGTAGTATTCACTTGTGAGAAATTTCATTCGTACTTAATGGCTAATCGTGTTTATGTTTATACAGATCATTCTGCATTGAAATATGTGATGAAGAAGATAGAGACAAAAACTCGATTATTACGGTGGGTGATATTGCTTCAAGAATTTGATCTATGGGTTCTGGATTGAAAAGGGCCTAAAAATCAGGTTGCGGATCATTTATCTCAGCTCGAGACTATTGGTGCATCTAGATCTTCCGAGGAAATTTGGGAGACTTTTGCATACGAGCAGTTATTCAGAGTAGATACCCAACAGTTAAAAACATGGACGCCATGGTATGTGGATTATGTGAACTATTTAACAAAAGGAGTATTCCTGCCAAAAGTGTCATGTCAATAGAAAAAAATGAATCATTCATGAGGCAAAAAGCTATATTTGGAAAGATCATTACGTATTTCGACAATGTGCAGTTAGTTCAACGATGTGTGGCAGAAGAAGAAGTAAATTATATTCTTGAGGGATGTCATACTTCCCCCTACGATGGGCATTTTGGAGGGAAATGAATGACACAAAAGGTATTACAATTAGGGTTTTATTGGCTAACCATGAATAGAGATGTATATAAGTTTGTATAGAACTGTGATCGATGTCAATGAACAGGGAATATATCAAAAGGGATGAAATACGACAAACATGAATTATTGAGGTAGAAATATTTGATGTTTGAGGGATTGATTTTATTAGACCTTTTCTTAGTTCATCTGGAAATCAGTACATTCTTTTGGTTGTGGATTATGTCTCTAAATAGGTAGAAGCTGTGGCATTACCTACCAACGATACAAAGTCAGTGGTTAGGTTTTTATGAAATAATATGTTTATGAGATTTGGGACACCACGTACATTAGTCAGTGATGAAGAGTCTCATTTTTCCAGTAAGCAATTTGAAGCAGCACTTGCAAAATACAGCATAAAACATAAGATGGTGACAACAGATCACCCACAAGCTAACAGACAAGCTGAGGTGTCTAATCGGGAAATTAATAACATACTAGAAAAGACTCTGGATCTTAATTTGAAGGACAGGACACTAAAACTGGATGATGCCTTATGGGCTTATCGAACGACATATAAAACACCATTGGGAATGTCCCCATACAAACTCGTCTATGGTAAGAATTATCATTTACCCATTGAGCTAGAGAAGAAGACATATTGGGCTATTAAAGAGTTGAACTTGGATCCAGAATTGACGAAGAAAGAAAGGTTGTTCCAATTACAATAATTGGATGAATTTCGTTGCATGGTATACGAGAACACAAAGTTATACAAGGAAAGAAGTAGGTTGCGACATGATGCCTAGATTCAAAAACAAACCTTTAGGCTAGGCCAAAAGGTATTGCTATTTAACTTAAGATTAAATTTATTTCCAAGAAAACATAAATCGAGGTGGATAAGACAATCAACCAAAGTAACACCATATGGTGCGATTGAGTTTATAGGAAAAAGTGGCCAACTCTTTCTAGTAAATAGGCAAAGGGTAAAGCACTACTTCGTAGGGACAACTAATGTACTTGTAGATTAGCAACCATTGCAATGTAGTAATCTATGTAGTACGCAAAAGTTATCTATATTAGAGAACAAAAATAGCAAGGGAGATGATCAAGGAACAACTAGTGATTTAGAATCAAGTTCTGAAGAAAACTGGCCTTAATGTCGTGACACTAACCCTTTCTGTCGGGACAAACTCTTTCAAATGGAACAAAGAGACTGGCTCCGACATTGCGACACTGATCCTCTCTATTGCAACAAACTCTTTCAAATAGAATAGTAAATCTGGCTTTGACGTCGTGACACAAAACTTGGGTGTCGCGACACATATGCGTCAAATCTGACATCCGGATAAACACTAGCTCTTAACATGTAAACAATTTAGTTTTATTGAAATTCCTTTATTTGTGCTTCTTAACAATTACAATAAGGTTAGACTTCTTTAAATTAATATTGTGTATGTTTAGTATAAATACCCTCACCCTCCTTCTCCATTCTTCACTACAATTTAGAGAAAATAAAAAATAGAGATACTAAAAACATCGATCACATGGCTAGTTCAAGTGCAAGTGGTTCTAATCCCTCTTTTGAGTTTCTAGAGAGTGACATGGATAGGTACCTTCAACAACTTCAACCATACACATTCATTCAAGAACAAGGGTTTGATCCCTTAATGAGAAATTTTGTAGAGGAATTTGGGAAAACGCAATTGATCATGAATGGACTCAATTCTGTCCACCATGTAAGGATACGATAAATATCCCAATGGCGCAAGAGTTTTATTTGGCGTTGAAGAAAAGGGAAGCAGGTTGACCATTTTGTTAGGTGTAGTGTTTAGTAAAGTCCGAGGTGTAAAGGTGCCGATGAATGAAGTGCAAATCTGTAAGTTTTACAATGCACCATATTACTATCAAGATCATTTATACAAGACTGATTTGAAAGAATTTAATAATATAGATATAAAGGAAATTATGTGATTTTTGATAGTTGGAAAAGAATTGTAGACATATCAGGACAGTACCGCAATCCTAGAAACTTTTAATCAAGGGTTGATGACGCCTAAAGCTAAAATGTTGATAAAGTTTGTTTGCTCAAGAATTTATCCCACTGCGAACATGTCTAATATACACCTAATACATTCTATCATTACTTATGGTATTCTTACAAGAAAAAGAATTTGCATCGATAAATAGGTTTACCGAGATATGGTAGAATGTGCAAAGAATTTGGGGAACAGAGTATTCTTCTCTCATTTAGTGACAACTATGTGTAAGAAAGCAGGGGCACCAATAGAGCGATTGGATCGAACAATGAATTCTCCTAACAAGTTATTAGGTGACAATATGTTTGCTCAATTTACTCTTTTACATCAAAGACAAAGTGAAGAGTAGAGAAGCTTCCACCTCTAACATCTGTAAAGGGTGTTAGGAGCTTTTTGGGACATGCCAGATTCTATCGAAGATTTATCAAGGACTTCTTTAAGATTGCTAAACCCTTAAGCAAGTTGTTAGAGAAGGAATCGATGTTCAACTTTGATGAAGAATGCTTGATAGCATTTAATGATTTGAAGAATCGATTAGTTTTAGCACTGATTATTGTCACACCAGATTGGGAATTGTCATTCAAGCTAATGTGTGATGAAAATGACTTCGCAGTCAGAGCTGTGATGGGCCAACGAAAGAACAAAGTTTTTAATCCCATCTACTATGCAAGTCATACTCTGTTAGGAGCTCAGCTGAATAATACGATAACCGAGAAATAATTACTTGCAGTTGTGTTTACATTTGACAAGTTTAGATCCTATCTTGTAGGTACGAAAGTGACGATCTTTACGGATCATTCGACAATTAAATACTTACTTGCGAAGAAGGATGCTAAGCCGAGACTTATTCGTTGGGTGCTATTACTTCAAGTGTTCGATCTAGAAATTCAAGATCGAAGAGGCGGAGAGAACCCAGTAGTCGATCACTTGTCTAGATTGGAACCACAAGAGGAGAATTCAACTATTGTACCCATATAAGAGACGTTCCCTGATGAACATATACTCAAGATAAGTCATAAGACCCTTTGGTTTGTTGATTTTTCTAACTACTTTGCTTGTGGTTTGGTCACTTATGATAAGACGTATCAGCAAAGGAAGAAGTTCTTTCATGATGCTAAGTACTACTTCTGGGAAGAACCGTACTTGTTTAAGAAGTGTGTAGATCATATGATCAGAAGATGTGTGGCGGAAGATGAAGTACGGGCAATATTATATTAGTCACATAGCTCCAAGTGGGGGACACTTCGGAGGTTCACGTACTGTGGCCAAAGAATTACAATCTGAATTTTTTTTTGTTGACATTGTTCAAAGATACGTACGCTTATGTCAGAAGCTGTGACCGATGTCAAAGGGTTGGAAATATCACTAACAGAAATGAAATGCCTCGAACAAACATAATAGAAATGGAATTATTTGATGTTTAGGGTATTGACTTTCTTGGTCTAGTCCCTCCATAATTTGGTAACAAGTATATCCTGGTAGCAGTTGACTACGTATTAAAATGGATTGAAGCTAAGGCATATGATAGTATTACAAATGACATAGATTTTCTTCCCAAATTAGTGTTTAAATTGTTCATTTTATACTTCATTTAGCATGCAACATTAGCATTATATACTTAATTTTCATGTTTCCAACTTATTGATAGTAAGTTTAAATTCTTGTTATTTTTATATATTTTTGTACTAATGTCGACGCAAGCAGTCGAAATATTGCGTTTTAATTGTCTGCGCAGGAACTCAGCCTAAAAGCCTAATGCTGAACAATTATAGCCACAAAATTAGCTAAATATTACGATAAAGAGATGTCGCCGCATTGAAGCTAAATCTCAAATTAGAAGAATCAAGCTGAATTCAAAGATGGAAGCACCAACGTAGGGATTTCACAGAAGTCGCTGCGATTACAAATTCAGAATGCATACAGCGATACAGCGACAATTTACAGATCTGAGAAGAACATGCTAGAACTGCATGAGTGCACAATTGTATTTTAACTAATTTTGACAGCTATAAAATCTAGATCTAGATTTGAAAGAGAAAGCTGAATGTTGTAACATTTTAGAGGCTATAAATAGACGAACAAAGAAGGAAAGAAATCATCAAGAGCAAGGGGATTAGATTCTAAAAAATCCTGTGTGAATTGAAGGTTTGAGCTAGAAATCGGTAAGCTGATGAAGCAAGTCCACAACTGCTTCTGACGAGAAGTGCTTGATGCTGCACAAGAGGAACAATTAGGGAGTAGGCCTAGTAGTCTAGAGATAGTAAGCTTCATTGTACTCTTTAATACTTCTTAAACGATAATGGATTCTGATGATATTAAATAAATACGAGAGTGTCTTTTAATGTTATATCATTTTGATTCTTATTCTACACTGCTTGTCTATTTATTCTTGGATCTAACTGCTTTAAGCACGAGAGTGAAATTGCAGTGCACCGACATTGAGAGATGCGATGACAGGTTAGGTTAACAAGTGGGTTAGGCGAGAGCTGCTCGGGACTCGGATAAAAACCAGTTACTTATTCTCAAGTACACATCGTTGTTCACACCGAGAGGTGGAGTAATCGTGGGTATTTGAGTCGAGATGAAGTAAGGAGCTGTTGTTGGTAATAAATCAAAGGGACTTTATTACAGCGACAATCCATCAATATTACACCTTGTCGATGCATCCAGTGTTGCAACTTAGCAGATTCTGTGAACCATTTCTACCCTTTACACTTGGTCACATTTATATTTCATGCATTTTAATATTCAGTACTCAACACTTAACAAAATTGGATTTATTTTCAGTACACTGACATTAACCTCTTTACCTCTAATTGTGTTGACATTACTGATTATTTTAAGTGTGCAGATTTGACATAATGCACTGAGATCAGTACTCACATTACCTTTAATTTTAGTAGTTTTTGCTTTGAAATTGTAACATCAAGAACCCATTCCTCGAGGGATCGATATCTGATAGAATTGTCTATCAACTGTACTTGCATCTACGTGTGTACGCTTGCACAATCGTTGTGTTGTAAAAACACCGATCAACATATCCTAAAAATGATGCCAAGGCAGTGAATAAATTTTTACATAAACATGTGTTCAAAAGGTTTGGAACTCTTAGAGTCATCATCAGTGATGAGGGGTCTCATTTTGTGAATAAGTGGTTGAAGTGGTTACTCGATAAACACAAAATAAGATATAAGATTACTACAATTTACCATCCGCAGATGAATGGGCAAGCTGAGTTGGCGAATAAAGAAATAAAAGGCATACTCGATAAGGTAGTGTGTTCGAATTGACGTGATTGGTCCAAGAGGCTGGATGATGCTTTATGGGTATACAGAACAACATACAAGACACCTTTAGGGATGTCTCCTTTAGGTTAGTATTTGGTAAAGCATGTCATTTGTCTTTAGAGTTAGAACACAAAACTTATTGGGATATTCAACAGCTCAATTTGGATCCCAAGCTAACGAAAGAGAAACGAATGCTTCAGCTCAACGAGTTAAAAGGATTCCGAACGTTCTCTTATGACAATTCCAAGCTATGCAAAAAAAGATTGAAAAGATGGCATGACAAGCACAGTCGAGTCATAAAGTTCGAAGTAGTTCAGCAAGTCTTATCGATTAACTCTAGATTGAAATTTTTTCTAGGTAAATTGAGATCACGTTGGCTTGGTCCATTCACTATTCATCAAGTTTTTCCATATATAGTGGTTGAGCTCTATGGTAAATAAGGTATTTTTTGAGTTAATGCCTAGAGATTGAAACATTATTGGGGGAATAAAGTAGCGCAAAATGAAGCATCGCTCATTTTATCAGATACTTAATTTTTTTTTTCATTTTAATAAAGAACTTAGGTTATATTTTTTGGACTAATATGTTGAAATGAATTCTGTCTAAGAATTTGGAACTTAAGCGAGATCGTTTGTGACCCCTCCAATCTTTCTTTGAAATTAACTTTGACATTATTTTTCGAGAGATTATTTCCTAAGTTAGAAAATAAATTTTTTATTTTGAATTTTGCAAATAAAAAGGGTCAAATTTTTTATCCAAGTTTTAATTACAACCCAATTTTCAAATTATCTCAAGTTCAAGGACTTAATTGAATTTTTTTGTAAAATTTGGTTGTGGTTTTTGTAAATATTAAAATTAGCTGTCTTTTTCTGTAAATATTTTTAAAACAACAAAAAATAAATTTTTTTTACGTCATTTATTTTTATTTTAAATTTGATAATATTTAATATAAAATTATAAATTATAAATTTATGATTTATATTAATTATTATCAATGTTTAATTAGGATTTAATTTTAGAAGTTTTAATTCAAATAAATTAAGTAATAGCAATTAATATATTTTTATGTTAGTTGTCATTAAGTTAAAGTAGGACTTAGGTTATTTAATAAGTTAATTTAATGTAAGAGTTTGAATGAGAATTACACTCCAAGCATTACAAATACCATACATCTTCATGAATTCATCATTTAAACCATCTCATACCTAGTAGCTAGTGCCGATAGTAGCCACCATCGGAAGTCATTGGAGGTCATCAAGCATTATTGGATGTCGTCATTGTCCCAACCGCGAGTTGTCGCAAACCCCCGCTCTAGCTTATCCGTGCGCCCAAACCGTGTGCTACTACTGTGCTGTTCCTGTGCGCTATTGCTGCCAAGTATGGTGCCTAGTGCTACCCAGTCTATTATCGCCCACGCCGAGTGCCACTGCTCTTGTGCGCCTGATCTGTCGGTTTCGTACCTTGCTTATTGAACTTATTTCCACATTTGATGAGCTTGAAATCGAGTAATTTCCTTTATATTTTATGCATTTTTAGTTTAGTTCCATTTTTTAATAAAATGTGCTAAGAAAGTTGTATTATTGCTTTTAAGGCCAAACGAGGCCTAAAGATTAGCTAACATACTTTGTGAGTGCACAGGAGAATAGTATTAGCAAGCCATAGTGATACTGACCACTTCGTCACCACATAGATAGCTCTATGTCGCAACATAATGATCAGCAGCAAAGAATTCCAAGACTGCCTACTACGTCGAGAGATAGATCCTGGTGTGTCACGACATCAACCTCAAACTCCAATTCTATATCTTGCGAGGGGTGTTTACGTCATCACAATGCAAATTATACACGAAGGACGGTAGTTAACCTAGGGTTGAGGAAAAACGGCCATGTAAAGCTATAAATAGGACCTTTAGCAGTAGGCTTTGGACACCATTACTTAGCTATTAATTTTAGTTTCATTTTATTTATTTTTCTGTTTTTGAAACGAGATTGTAGAAATTCGTGTAAACGATCAAGGAGTTTTTCCCGACAGATCGCTTAATACAATTTAGTTTCTTTTTCATTCTCTTTGCATTTATTTGTTCTCATATATTGTGTTATTGATGAATTGAAAAGCCATGAGGAACTAATTCCATTTTGGGGAATTAGGGAGTGGAAGTATGAATAACTACTTGTTGTTTTACAGGGATTTTACCTTTCGGATCAGCTGTTTGGGAAAAGAAGAACATCAAACAAACACTAGGTTTGACAACCCTAGAAAGTCACCTAGCTAGGAATGAACCCAAAAATGGTATTACCCATCCATGAACGCCTTTCCCCAAACCAGTTCAGATTGTGACATCAAGCAATAAGTAATCTCTATCAACTTGCTATGTTGGTAGAAGATCAAGAGATCCAACTAAGGCAGTGATTAGTTGATTGGAGGAAAATCCCCAAAACCCAACAATTGAGGAAATTATACGAAAACAACCTAATCTCCTCAAAGACGTTTATAAGATTTTTACAACTCAATTTTACTTTATTTTATTTTTATGCTCTCAAACAACTCACTTATTTCCCTCGTACTATGAACCTTAAAACTAGTACTAATTAAATTTATTCTTTGCAGGGATTCAATTTACTATCGCCCTAACCCTCCTTTGGGTACGATCCTCAGAATACTTTTAAGTGTTCCGTTGTAAACACACTATATTTACAACGTGACCCTTATACTTGCGGCAAGCCGAAATCTACATCGAACTAGAGTACATTCAGGAGCGGCCAAGTTGTTGGCATCGTTGCTGGGGAGGCAATGCTTTAGTAAATTTTATTCTTGCATTGAACTAAAATATATAGGAAAATTTTAGGTTATAGATACGAGTTAACTATACTAACAATTTTTCCTTTTTTTTTTAGATGTAATAATTTTCTTTTAATTTCCATTATATTTAAACCCATGGATGCCTATGACTTATATTGTTTAGATCTCATGTTCGATGATGATTACGATGATGAAATCTAAGAAGATGGATATTATGAAGATTGGGAGATTCAGGAAAGTAAGAAGTTATTAATATTAGAATTAAGTTAACTTCGTGAAAAAAATCCAAATCCCCGATCCACATGGTGGTCAGTCTTTTAGAGAAATGTGCTTTGAATTCGACCAGATAGAATGAGAACAGGGGCGATGGTTGGAAGAGGAACCGGACAGAGAATGTTATGAGTTAGATGATTATGCCACTAAGCAAAACGAGATCTCGTCTTTGGAAGGAGAAATGGATAATCATGTAGAAATCAAGATTGTGTCCTAATCCAGTGACGAATCAATCGACTAAAAGAAGAAGACAATTCTAATACTCCAGACCTAGAACTTCAAGTAATGATTGTTACAACACCGTCGACAGAAGAAATATTAGTTGCAAAAATTATTGATCAAAAGTTCAATTTTCAACGGAAATTAGCTATTATGTATAATACTTTCCTGGTGTAGCAAATCCCTAAAGAAATTACTAATGTGAAATTTTTTCAATTTTAGGATTAACTCATTCACTGTCGGAGATCGCATAAACAATGTCTGCATCTAACCATTTTAGCAATTCTTTTTTTACTATCTCTTTCATGGTTTAGCTAAGTCTCCTCTATGCATTCACTATAATTTTCCTCCCTTCCTTTAAACATATTTTTTGTTCACAAAAAGCCTAATTTATGCCTTTGATGTGTACGATAGTCTACCCAATGGCTTACTTATGATGTTTCAACACAACTAACAAAGCTTCCTCTTGTGAACAACTTAACCCCGATGTGATTATTATGGGAAAATATTTTTTTCTCTCAAATACCCATATTTCAAGTGTTATGGTAATGGATTTAATTCCAATTCTGGTGGCCTCGCAATAGATGGTATCATTTTTGTAATACTGGGTATGGCCTGTTCTAGTACTACTTTACTTTGTTGCCACCATTCTAGTTGGGTTGTTAGAAATTTGACACTCGGCTCCTTTGTAGTCTGTTCTTCCCCTTCGGAATCATCTTCTTCAAGTTGAGAAATCTCAATCTGGTTACAGCTTGGGTCATTATGATTGCTTGGGTTTTCTTGTTATTCCTCCCATAATATCTCATTTGCACTAGATATTTCAAGTATATCCTATCATGATATCCACCTTCCTTTTATTTTATGTATTTAACCGATCAAAGCTGAATTTGTATAGCTATATGAATATCTCCCCCTAATATAGATCGGAGTATTGTTTTGAATCTTTCCCCAGCTTGCCCTAATGTTTCCGTCATTGTTTGCTTGAAATGAAACATTTTTACATATCCTTGCATAATTTTAGCAATAGGAATCATGCACTGTAGAAACATGTACACAAATTATTCCCATCTAGTGATAGTATTGTGTGGTAATGACTCTAACCACGATTTCTCATTTCCATCTAAAGCAAAGGGAATCAACAATAATTTAATGACATTTGTAGCCACCCTTGTATATGCGACTGTATTGCAAATTGCCTCAAACTTCTATAGAAACGTGGTAGGATCTTTTTTCAAAGGATTAGAAAATTTGACATTATAAGTAATCCAGGTTATTAGAGATGGATTTAATTCAAAATTATTATTATAATTTGATTGTTGAACAATACTAGAATGTTGTTACGGTTGTATCGTATGCGCAAACTGTGCAAGTATACGCGTTACTCAAGTAATAAAGTGATAAGTAAGTTATCATTCTCCACAAGGATCGAAACTGTTATGTGATTTAATTCAATAATTGTCAAGGTAAAATAATGTCATGGTAATGTCAATGTATGTTAATGTCATGACTCTAAAATTATTTCAAGTAAAATGTTAGTAAATACTATGCTATGGCAAAGTAATATATATATAAAGAATAAAAATATAATAAGTATTAGAAATATATAAAGAATAGAATAATACGTATTTAATATATATATAAAGAATAAACCAAATATTGAATATATATAAAGTAAAAGTAAACTAAAAGTTGTAAATATAAAGAATGAAAATAATAGAATATTAATAGTTTATATATAAGTGATGAAAAATAAAGAATAAAATCGTTTGTTGTTTTGGTGCGAGAAAAATAAATGCAGAAATTTAAATGCAAGAAAATAAAGTGTAAGAAAGTAAAGTGCAAGAAAATCAATTGCATGTAAGTATTGGTAAACCGTAAATGGGAAGAGTGGAATGACAGTAGAAGTGTTGGCAAGATATAAAGGGGAGACAGTTAATGAATAATAAGCTTGAATAGATTTGGAGTATATTCTTATATCCTAAAATGCCATGGAAAACCTCCAATACTTATACTACTCTGTCGCACAATTCTTATGACAGTGATTACAAACATTCAAACTTCTATCGTATCAATGTGGAGTGCATTGTGGAAAGTCCTCTTGAATAAACAGTAAAATATCATATTAACTATTAATTAAAATATAATAAAAAACATCCAAATAAATCCAGAATTAAATCATTCAAAAATCATCACAAGAAACCCAATCAAATAAAACTAAGGGAACCAAAAAGAACACAAGAGTTGTTGTTACCAGCTGCCGACGCTCGAGCTAGATCTGGAGGGTAGAGCGTGTAACACCATAGTTAGTTTAAGGACTAAATTGATAATTTTGTGAATTTAGGGGCTAATTTGTTAATTCAATAAAGTTGGGACTAAATTGAATTTCATTTAAACCTTTGTGGACCAATATGGGAATTTTAGGATTTAATTACAAATTATGTTGTTTTGGGCCGACTTTGAAAACCCTAATTTTCTCTAGGGTTTCCATGTAATTGATCCAATTTTTGAGGTATTTAAACCCCTTTAACCTTTGTTGTGACTTTTTCTTTCCCACTCTGATTTCTTATTGTCGAACCCATCTTTTCTCCCTTCTCTTGCGTTTTCGACCATGCCCTTTCCATAGTCCATGCTCATCACTGTCACCATAAAAATGTTCCTCGTCACCTTACGAACTTAGCCTCAACCTTGTTGCACCTTCGCCATTGTTCGTGTGTGCGTGAAGCCACTCGAATCATTCGGCCTTGCTCTTCCCTCTTACGTTGTTGTTGTGCCGTCGTTGTTGGGCGTTGGTAAGCTTTTGGGAACACTCGATTCCCCTTAAAACTTGTGTTGGGAGCCTCGTTCGCTCCATTATCGGCATGTGCGTCGCCGTTGATGAGGGATTGACGCCACCGATCAAGGGTTTGGAAACCCTAATTTTGGTTGCCATATGTGATGTTAGTGGGCTATTGTGGTAAGCCCAAAATTCTTAACGCAATGACCCAACAACCCAAAACCCTTAACCTATTAAACGTAATCCGATTGTGAGCCCAAACCTTAGAGCCCACTTTAACCCAAAAACCAACCCAAACAGTGAGCCTGACTCGACCCGTTGACCGTTGCCATTAATTGTTGACCATTGACTGTTGACTTTTTAAAAAACCCTACCCTATCATTTTTTAACGTCTTAATTCTGATTCTGTTATCTATTTTGTCAAATTCGAACCCGAAACCCCCGTTTTAGCTTTTTGCTCTTAATTTTGTACTTATTGATTTTTAAGAGGTTGATTTGGGAATCTGATTTGAGATATTTTATGGTTAGGTGACCACGACTTTGTGGCCGACGACTTACCTCCTTAACCTGTTCAGCCTGCTCCTACACTAGCTTTAAGACTTACACGTGAGTTATTTCAGTTTAGCATTGTGATTAGTTGGTGGCTTAGGAATAATTTTAATGTAGAATTTGTTCTCATAGGTTCTAATCCGATTAGACTCGATGCTAGATCTGAGCGTGGGAGATGTCTTTCTCATCGTTAGAGCTTCAGCCTTTTCGAGGTGTGTTTCTATCTGTGTTACATCCTTTGTATGATAATGCTCTGTGCTATGTTATTTGTGTGATGATTCTGAGATTTTATGTTAGTTTGATGATATTTTGTGTTGTGATTATGGTATGATTGTATCTATTCTGTGTCTTCGCATGATGAGATTGCATGCATATCTGTCGATTTATGGAAAACTTAAATGTTGTGAATAAAATATTGTGTGCATTGATATTGATATATATATATATATTATCATGAGATTGAGACTGAGACTGTGATAAATGTGATATCATACCATTGTGTGCTCATGGGTTGGGATTGTACGGTTGGCGACATAGTAGTCACCCCTTCAAACGGTTGATTGTAAAACTACACTGCGATTGGTGATGATTAGTTGGGGAGGGGTTTTGGGTGAACCTCTCCACTGTGTTGGTGTGCAAGTGATTAGGTGCATTGTATTATGCTTGTGTTTGTATTGCAGTAATTTGAAATATGCTTTGTGGTTAATTTAAATAATATGGAATGATTGTGACTTTGTGATCTTGGATGTATGCACTTTAGAGACACATTGGGCTCTTTAGCTCCTTTCCCAAGAGCTTTTCTTTTAGAAACAGAGGACTTAGGTGACTTGGTACTTGTAGAAACTCTTTTTTTTTATTTGTATTTCTTTTATTATTTAGTATAGGTTATTTTTGGATTTTCAATCTATTTTAATATTATATTATTCTGGGATTGTAAAGTTAATTTAAATTTGGAATTTTTAAAATTTATTTAGGTATTTATGATTATTCATAATATCGAGAAATGGTTATGTTTTATTGATTATTTAGTTTAACTATAACTTATATTTATATATATATATATATATGAATAATTTTGGATTTTGAGGCTATGTGGGGGTGAAATTATAATAGTGACCCTTTGGATTCGGTAATAACTTCTAGGCTGGGTAAAAGGGGTTACATTTAATGGTATCAGAGTCGAGTTTAACCCTCAAACTGTAAGGCTGTCCAAAATTATTTTCAAGGTTTTAAAAAAGTTTTGAGGTTAACGAGGATTTTAATAAACTATTATATTGTATGGTATTTTCATACGTGAATTTTTTTAAGTTGAGATTTAGTTTGAGACTCCGGTACCAGTTCTTACTCTAGTGATCTTTGCTTATGTAGATAGATACTATGCCACCGTGTAGGAGTTATAGACTTACAATTGATTGCGGTCGAGGTTGAGGCCGAGGCCGTACTGCTAGGGCCGTTAGTCATCCTACGCTAGTGGTTGAGCCTGAAGAGAATTTGGATGAGTTGTCTCATGTTGAGGAAGATGAGCTACCAATTGGTGCTGAGGGTCAGTAACCTACCGATGGGGACCTACTGATCGGCCTCTAACGTCACAATAGTTGTGCAAGTGGACATATGTCGATGCAAGTATAGTTGATAGATTAATTCTATTGGAAATCGATGCCACAGGGAATTGGTTCTTGATGTTTATATGTCGAGGTAATTACAACTAAGAATAGAGATAATGTGAGTAAAGATGTCAGCACAATTAAATCAGATATGCACACTAAAACGGTTAAATTATCAATGTAATAAAAGTTAATTGTCAGTGCAACTGAAATTAAATCAAATTGTTGTTGAAGTTTCGAGAATTTAATTGTAGAAAAGTAAAATGATGATCAAGTGCGAAAAAGTGGAGTGGATCACTAACTTCACTAATTCGCAACACTAGATGCATCGACAAGTTATTGTATAGATGAATTGTCGCAACAATGAGGTTCTAATGAAATCTTACCAACTACAGCTCTTTGATTAATCGAGACTCAAGTACCCATAATTATCCCATCTCTCGATGTTGGTAACACTGTGCACTCAAGAACAAGTGATAGAATCTCTTCCAATCCCAAGCAACTCTTGCTGTCTTGCTTGTTAACCTAAGTTGTCACCGCATCTCTCGATGTCGGTAGACTGCAATTTCACTCTCGCGTTTAATGCAGTTAAGTCTAAGAATAAACAGATGAGAAGAATCAAATAAGAATCAAAGTAATTTGACACTGAAAAATATTCTCATATTCATTCAATTGTTAATAATAATCCATTAGCATAAAAGAGGGGTTAACGAATATATCGAAGCTTACTATCTTTAGACTACTAGGACTACTCCTTAATCGCTTCTCTTGTGCCTGCACCAAGCACTCCTATTCAGGAGTTATTGCTCGTCTGCTCAGTCAGCTCATCGATCTTCAATAAAACTTTAAAAACACAAAGTAATTTGCTGGTTTAGTTCCTTCCCTCTTGATATGTCTCTCCTTCTTTCCTCTATTTATAAGCTCAATAAATTGCAGATTTCTTCCATTCTCAGATCCAACTACTTTGTACAGCTGTAAAAGTTTGTTATTGGAAGCTACATAGATCTAATTTGTTTACTGGACTATTACAAAT
Organism: Kokia cookei; assembly: GCA_039519145.1. NCBI lineage: Eukaryota > Viridiplantae > Streptophyta > Magnoliopsida > Malvales > Malvaceae > Kokia > Kokia cookei. Next base: position 22,227,092 of record CM076906.1, read on the forward strand.
GTCGATGCAAATTATGATTTTAATTTGTGGCGATAATTTGTCAGCAAAATGTCATCGCATTTCTGGACCAACTTGTGGCCGCAACTCTTAATGCTTTCTTACTCTGATCTTCTAAGGTGGATCTCTAAGCTGACAACCTTACGCGCAAAATTGATACTGAATATAGCAACATTCTTGGGTGGAATTGATGAATACTTATGCAACGACAGTCTTGGCTGCATTCCGAAAATAATAATGCGGCGACAACTTTGGGTGCAATCTGGAAGTGCTCATGCGGTGACAGTTTTGGGAGCATATTTGGATCATATTTTGCCGTGACAATTCTAGACACCTTCATGCATTGATCCTTCATGACAGGTTCCTATAGTGACATCTTTGGATGCAATACTGGACAACTAATTGTGGCGACATTAGTAGTAAAAACATTATAAAATTAAGGAAAATTAAACCAAGCATCACTGAGTTAGAAATTGCAATTACTAAATATAAAATGCTAAAAATGTATGCTAAATATGATACAAAAGAGACAACTAATACAAAAATTTAGGGAGAAAATTAGTGTCATTTCTAATGCTATCACATCCCCAAACTTGAGTTTTTACTTGTCCTCAAGTAAACAAAAGTTAGCAAAGGCACAATAAAAACACATCACAGCAATTTCCATTCTAGAAACTTAAATTCTGTGGAATCTACTGTATAAATTGCATTCATAAGATAGAATAATGCGTCAAAAATTTATAGACATGAATAATTAAGATTGCAACTTCACTAATGTTAGCATCATGCTTTGAATCTTAACTTTTATTAACCAATACAACATTTATTGAAAGATAGCATTATAGATATTTTTTTTTCTTTTCTCTTTCTCTTTTCTTTTTTTTCTTTTTATGTGACTGAGAGATGTCATTGCATTACTATACCCTTGTTCCTGGGAAGTAACGATGGGGTGCAAGAAACCCCAAGGAAGTATGTAATTGCACCGACACACACTCTTGCAGTGACAATCTTTGGCTAGATGATTTTTCTAACACATGCAATGGAGTGTTCTCATTTGATAAGTCACAATGCACTCACATTGTAGTGTCTTTTTATTAATATATGTCACTGTAATTGAAAAGTTAATTCAAGATTCAAAGATTGATACTACCCATTCATTACTAATGCAATCCCATCATTCATCCAAAAATAGAAGGACTTAATATTCATTCACATTCATCCAATTCTCGCATCAACAGTCCAAACAATTCAAGATTTAAGCATAAAATAAAAAAAAATTATGGTTACATTTTTTCTTGTAACTTTGCAAACTTTCATTGAACTAAAGAAACCAGTAAATTCTCAAAAATGTGGGTGCAATTGCATTTCCATTTCACAAAAATTCCCCCCCAAACTTAAAGTGTGCATTGTCCCCAATACACTGACATTAATAAATATATATATGGAAATGCAATGACATTAATAATGCAGGGACAATTATACTACAACTACATGATATGCATGAAAACTAAACTAAGTGCTAAAAAATAAAAACTAACTTAATGTGCTGCAGCTGAAGATGTGGCTCCATTGGTCTTATTCTTCTTGCGCTTCCATTCCTCCTTGTGTTGCTTCTTGTCTTTGATGCACTTCTTCCTTCTTTCCTTTGGCTTGGCCGGACCTGTGGGTTGCTCCTTAATAGCAGGCATCACAGCCTCCGCCTGACTCGCTTTAGGTGTCTCCAAATCATCAGATGATGCATCCACAAGTTCAGGTGCGGTGACAAATTCCTTAGTCGAATTTGTCATGACATCAAGTCCTTCTCTTCTTTCTTCTTTTACTTTTGTTTAAGCTTCGCATGATCTATGGACTGCTCCTTAATTTTTATCTCTGCTCTAGCATCATCAGCTGCTTCATTCATTGATCTAGTATAGACCACTATCGCCCAAAGGTTTTCATTAGCAGCTAACTCGCTCCATCTTGCGCCAAGCCTTTAGTTATTGCACCCACAACTTTAGGTGCAGGGACAAATTTCTCATCTAATTTGCCTCAACATCTATTTTTTCATCTTTTTCTTCCCTTACATGAACTTCGTCCGTTTTTAGCATTAAGTCAGTAGGTGTAGTACAGCTGTACAAAATTGTGTTGAAATTGGAATCCTAATACGCCGACAATAGTGTTTACTTATTCCTCAATTGGTGCAAACACAATATGTGTTTCTTCTTCTTCAAGTGCTTCATACTCTTTTATTCTCCACACGGTCTCGAAAAATTTCCACTTTTTCTTGTGTTTTTCCAATTCCATAACTTCTTAATTATGGATATAGGCATGAAAATTATGCTTTCATGAAATCACATAATGCCTTTCCAACATACCAATCACCAATGGAATAGGGTATTGAGAAGCTCTTGGGATCCTTAAATTCTTGAGCAATTGAATTGTCATGACAATGCACCCTTCAGTAAGTGCGATTGCTTTGACATCTCCTAATCTTCTCTTATTTGACAATGTGTCTTCAAGTTTCTAAGGTTGTTCGCTGTTGCATTTGTGGCCACAAAGTGATCTGATTCTATCGCCGTAATATTTTGTTTAACCTCTTCAACTGCAGTTTGCTTTTTAGATTGCGCTGACATCTTTCCATTGTTAATATTTGAATTATCTTCTTTTGCTGTAGCATCTCTAACAACTTCATTTAGTTGAGTTTCACTTTTGGGAATGATTTCCTCACCATGCTCTTGCCCTTGTGATATCGAATTCTCAATATCAACCGACAAAGTTTCTTGTGGTAGCAAATTTATTACGCCCACAATCTGGCCAAACTGATATTCTAGAGCTCGTATGGATTCAACTTGATTCTGAAGCACAACATTAGTCATGGCAATATATTGTCTCAATAAATTTTCAATTGATGAAAACTCTGATGCTTCGTCTTGCTGGATATTTTTCCTTGACAAAGGTTGATCATAATTGGGTAATGTCCACTCGGGTCTAACACCATTGTCTATACTTCTAGGGTCTTGATTGTTCCAACAAAAATTTGGATGTTGCTCCCACCCTGACGTGTAAGTGTTGGAATATGAATTTTCATTTCGATAGAAATTCCCCATGTGGTACACATTTGCTAGATTTGATGAGCATTCTTCAAACTCATGGTTGCCCCCACAGTAATCACAAATTGTCACTGTAAATTTCCATTCTGCAATTGTTGTAACATTCTGCATATTAGTCAAAGAAGATATCTAGGCTGTTATGGCATCAAGCTCAATTTCTACAACATCACTCATGTCAGTCCAAAATCTTGAGGTTCTATATACCTCATTCCTAGCCATATTTCACTAAAAAAAAATAAAAGTAAACAACAAAAAGAAAACAAGTTAGTGACGAATAAAATTTAGATAATAAAGAATAAATGCAACAACAAAAATAAACATCAAACAAACGTCATTCCCCGGCAATGGTGCTAAAACTTGATCGGCTTGTAACGTCACAACAGTTGTGCAAGCGAACACACGTCGATGCAAGTATAGTTGATAGATTAATTCTATCGAATATCGATCCCACAGGGAATTGGTTCTTTATGTTTATATGTCGAGGCAATTAAAACTAAGATTAGAGATAATGTGAGTAAAGATGTTAGCAAAATTAAATCAGATAAGCATACTAAAATAGTTAAAATTATCAATGTAATAAAAGTTAATTGTCAGTGCAACTGAAAATAAATCAAATTTTTGTTGAAGTTTTGAGAATTTAAATGTAGAAAAGAAAAATGATGATCAAGTGCGAAGAATTGGAGTGGATCACTAACTTCACTAATTCGCAACGCTGGATGCATCGACAAGTTATTGTATAGATGAATTGTCGCAGCAATGAGGTTCCAATGAAATCTTACCAACTACAGCTCTCTGTTTAATCGAGACTCAAGTACCCACAATTACAAAATCTCTCGATGTTGACAACACTATGCACTCAAGAAAAAGTGATAGAATCTCTTCTAATCCCAAGCAACTCTCACTGTCTTGCTTGTTAACCTAACTTGTCACCGCATCTCTCGATGTCAATAGACTACAATTCCACTCTCGTGTTTAATGCAGTTAAGTCCAAGAATAAACAGATGAGAAGAATCAAATAAGAATCAAAGTAATCTAACACTGAAAGATATTCGCATATTCATTTAAATGTTAATAATAATCCATCAGCACAAAAGAGGGGTTAACAATTACATCAAAACTTACTATCTCTATACTGCTAGAACTATTCCTTAACCGCTCCTCTTGTGCCTGTACCAAGCTCTCCTCGTCAGGAGTTGTTGCTCGTCTGCTCAGTCAGCTCACCGATCTCCAATAAAACGTCAAAAACACAAAGTAATTACAGATTTAATTCCTTACCTCTTAATATCTCTCTCCTTCTTCTTTCCTCTATTTATAAGCTCAAGAAATTGCAAATTTCCTCCATTCTCAAATCCAACTACTTTATACAGCTGTAAAGTTTTGTTATTGACAGCTACACAGATTTGATTTGTTTATTGGACTGTTGCAAAATGTCGGTCCAAATTATGTTTTTAATTTGCAGCGATAATTTGTTAGCAGATTGTCGTCGCATTTTTGGACCAACTTGTGGCCGCAACTCTGAATGTTTTCTTAATCTGATCTTCTAAGGTGGATCTCTATGCTTACAACCTTACGTACAAAATTAATACTAAATACAGTGACATTTCTAGGTGAAATTGAAGAATTCTTATGCAACAACAGTATTGGGTGCGTTTCAAAAATAATAATGCGGTGACAACTTTGGGTGCAATCTGGAAGTGCTCATGCGACGATAGTTTTGGGCGCAAATTTGGATCATATTTTACTACGATGCATTGATCGTTCAGGATAGGTTCCTGCAGTGACATCTTTGGATGCAATACTAAACAACTAATTCTGGCGACATTAGTAGTAAAATAATTATAAAATTAAGGAAAATTAAACCGAGTATCATTGAGTTAGAAAATGCAATTACTAAATATAAAATACTAAAAATGCATCCTTAATATGATATGAAAGAGACAACTAATACACAAATTTAGGGAGAAAATCAGTGTCATTTCTAATGCTATCACCTACCTACTGAGCAAACTCCTGGTGAGGATTTTCCTGATACTTTGGATAGTGAGACCGTGAGGTTGGATAGTGCTATAATTAATCATAAGTTGTTACGACTACTTCATGGTTTTGTTGGGGGATAGTCTGAGGGTTCGAGGAGGCCAATATCTTTTTATTTCCAAGCTACTAGGATGAAAGTTTTTGAGGGTAAGACTGGTACAGATCCTTCAATTACTGAGTTTTGGTTGAAGGATTTATAGTGGTTATTTGTGGAGATGAACTACCTTACTAACCAAAACATGAGGGTTACTATTTCACTATTACGGGGTGAGGTGCAGAACTGGTGGGAGACAGTAGAGGAGTCTGTTCCTGTTAGTCAGCTTACTTGGGATTATTTTAAAGAGGCCTTTCAGGATCATTATGTGGGTGAGGAGTTCCTCGCTAAGTGTCGAGACGACTTCATGAATTTGAGGCAGAATGACATATCCGTCAATGATCATGAGATTGAGTTCTTATGTTGGTCAGATACGCTTTTGGGCTGGTTACAAATGAGAAAGAAAAGTGTGAGTGGTTCAAGAAGGGACTTCGTCTATCGATTTAGGACGGAGTGGCTATGCACCTTGATAGGATATTAAATGACTTAGTCAACCAAGCTAGGATTGCTGAGAGGTTAGAGGTTCTTAAGAGGAATCATAGGGCTCAGGATAGAGACCCGGGTAGAAAGCAAGCAGGCACAGTAGTTCATCCTGTTTTTGCTAGTCATACTGCTAAGAGGCCCAAAGAGGACACTGATCAGTTTAGTTATTTGAGGGTGAAGCCTACTATTTCGATAGTTCTTGTGGGTAGTGTGGGTGGTTCTACTGGTCCTTGTCCTTTGCACAACTACTCGTACTACAATAAGAGACATGAGGGTGAGTGTAGGAGGAAGACTAGGACATGTTTTCGGTGTGGTTCTCACGAACATTTCTTCAGAGATTGTCCACATCCTCCTACTGCTTAATTTGTTCAGAGTCAATCTTTGGCTTCGATTCAGGCTCCTACTAGAGGTAGTGGATAGGTTAGACCTGCTGCTTTGGGTTCAGCTACTAAGGGTAAACTGGTTCAGACTGGTGTAGTAGCTAGATCTGGGGTGAGATAGCTGGGGTTGGTTTATGCGACTAGGAGGCATGAGGATCGTGATGAGACTAACGTTATAGTTGGTACATTTTCTATACACTCTATCTCTTACTCTGCTTTACTTGATAACGGTTCTACGTATTCCTATGTGGCAAGTGGAGAAGCTAGGGGTCTTGAGATTCCTGTAAAAAATGTTCATACTGCGATTATTTTTTAGAGTCCTATTGGTAATTCGGTAAAGGTTAATAGGGTATATTGCAATTTTCCTCTTGAGATCCAAGAGGAAATCTTTCCTGTTAATTTTTTGGAGTTAGGATTTAATGAATTTGACCTTATCCTCAAGATGGATTGGATTTTCGAGCATCAAGTGAACCTTGATTGTGAGAAAAAGAGGACAACCATGAGAACTTTTGATGATCGAGAGGTGACCCTTGGTGGTGAATGACCGCTGTAACGCATAGGTTTGTGCAAGTGTACACAGTCGTTATCTAGTAATAAGTAAGTATCAAGTTATCGTCTCCACAGGAATTGTATATATGCTAATCAATTAATTGTAAAATTATATTAACAACATGGTGAATTAAAAACACAATATAGTTGAATGAGTGATGATTAAAATTAAATGTAATTAAACTAAATGCAAATGATCCCTAATGCAAATTAACCTAAGTAAACAAATTATATGTATGACCTAGATTTTAGCAAAGATTAAACACAATTCACAAGAAGTATAACATAAATAAACTAGGATAATTACTTTAATTAAACTTAATTCATTATCAACATGCTTAATAACATTCGGAAAAACATTCCATGGCAACTCGACCTTTCATGAGTTTGGAAACCAAATTAGGTCCTTTCGGATTCCTTTACTTAGTAAATAAGCATTTTATTGATCCTTATTTACTAAGGGTTTCTTAGCATTCGTGTGAGGTAATAGGGACGTGTTAGGTTTGAAACAGTTTACTCACACAAATCTAAAAACTATGCAGATAACAAAGCTTGGTTAGAGTTGTTATGCAACCTGCAATTTGATCTGGTTAGGATCTAAATTGAGCATGCACATTTCAATTATGTGTCCACTAGCCGTCATCTGGTAAGGATCGCTCAGTTAATTCTAGTGCATTTCAATCACGTATGAATGAAATATAGACTTGATATTAATTGAAAACATGATCGATTGAGGCACAAACATCATAAGCATGAATCAAAGCAATTATCTTGGCTTAAAAAATTTTAAGCTAACATTATTGTAAACCAGAACAAAGAACACATAGCAAACATTTTAAGATTAAATTAAAGAAAAGTAAGAATAACCCAAATCAAAGTGGATTCAGTTGTAGTTAATTACCCATAAGGAGAGAGAGAAAGTGTCTTCTTCTTCCGGATTGATTTTCTTCTTGAAAACATTTTTTTGAAGCTTGCATCCACGGTAGCTTAACTTTTTAAAGGGTGACCTGACACAGAAGAGGAGGCAGACCAGCTCCTGTCGAGGAGCTCCTAAGTGCAACAAGAGAGGAGAGTAAGGGAGCAAGTTGAGTAGCCTAGGAATAGTATTCTCCATTTGTTCTTTTATATCTCTTTCTTAAATGCTGGTAATTCATGTTATTTCAAGTTTATGGAAGTACTCTTGATTTTAGACTAAATGATATCTTATTTAAGCTTGCTTTTGCTATTTAATCTTTGGGTTTGATTGTTTTGACAACGGAAGTGTGATTGTAGTCACTGTCACTGGAAGGTACAGCGAAAAGTTAAACTAGCAAGCAAGACAACGGAAGTTGCTTGGGGATTGAAGGAATTTAATCCACTTGTTCTTAAATGTGTTGCATTGCCAACACTGGAAGGTTTGGTTAGTATGCATGTTTAAGTCTTAAATCTAGTAGAAAAGCCATGTTTGGTCAGACATTCATTGTGCCTTATTGCAACAACAGTTACTTGATATTTTAAACCTTATGAGCCACAATTAGTGTTCTACTAACTATTCACGTTAGGGACCCTATTTCTTTATTATTGCATTTCTTCTTTAATTTTAAATTTACAAATCAATCTCACAATTTTATTGCATTTACTTATTCATTGCACGGATATTTATAGATAACAACAACCATTCTCGTGGGATCAATATATGATAGATTACACCTTTGTCTACTATACTTGCATCGACAGTATACGATTGCACATATTTACTGTGATGTTCATAGCATGATCAAGTTTTGGTGCCGTTGCCGGAGATGACATTTGTTTAATGTTTATTTTTTTTTTTGCACTTATTCTTTTCTATCTAACCTTTATTTGTAAATATTTTGTTTTCTTTTTGTTACTGCTTTTACATTTCTCTTTTAGGTGTTTTATGACCCGAAGAAATCCTAAATTTATTGTTGGTTTAGATGCTGAAATTGAACTGAACATTCGAAGGAGACGACAAGAACAGCGAAATATGGCTCTACTAGGAAACAATGCAGCCATACCACAACTGCCGCCACAAAATTCTATTATACCTCCAATACAACCACAAAATATTAATAATCCACTACTTTGGCAAGAAGATCAGATGCAAAATCAACCTATTCGAGATTTTATTGTTCCTATGTTGGATGATTTACAGCTAAGTGTTGTAAGGCCAGCAATTCAAGCTGGAAATTTTGAATTAAAGCCAGTCATATTCCAGATGCTAAACTCTAATGGGCAGTATGCTGGACTGCCACATGAAGATGCGAGAGAGCACCTTAAATCCTTTTTATTGATTTGTGCTTCCTTCAGTCAGCAAGGCGTTCCTGATGATGCCTTGAAAATGCAGCTATTCCCTTATTCATTACAAGGACGGGCTCGTACCTGGTTCCTAGGGCTACCTGCTAGATAAATCACTTCATGAAATGCGCTGGCAACACAATTTGTTTTGCTTTTTAACCCACTAACTATGAATGCTCGTCTTAGAAACGATATTATTGCGTATCATTAGCTGGATGATGAAAATTTATAGATTACGTGGGAGCGTTATAAATCTCTGTTACGATGCTGCCTCATGCATTTAATACAACAAAAGACATAGATTGAAATTTTCTACAATGGGCTGAATGCCCAAACAAGAAATCTTGTCGACGCATTTGCTAATAGTCCTTTGTAAGATTGTACATATGATGAAGCTATTAGAATTCTAGAGAGACTTGCTCAGAATGATTATCAAAATCTTATCTCTCGAGTTGCACAAGTGAAAGCTAATCTTGGAGTTATTGAATTACATGTCATATCTACTCTAAGTGCACAAGTTTCTTTGCTCGCAAACATGATAAAAAAATATGAAGGAGACTAGTGACGTTGCACCCATTCAACTTGCTCAACAAATTGATGTCCCTATATTTTGTTGTGAAATTTGCATTAACGACCATGATTTTGAAGAATGCTTTCTATGTCAATAACATCCGTGGAAATTCTTATGGTAATTCCTATAATAATTCTGCGAGAAATTAACAGCCTTGGGGAAATCAGAAGGCTGCAACACTCAGATATGGAAATTCATCTAATCAAGGAAATTATAGATAAGGGAATTACAGTTAGCCACAACAGAATTACAATTAGAGTACTCAAATGCATTCACATCAAGACTAGATGCAGCCACAACAATCTGCAATGCAAAATCTGAATATGAAAGGACAATAGCAACAACAGTACATGCAAGCATGATCTGATCCGTTAGTAGCATTCGAAGCTTTAATGCGAGAGCATATCACTCGCACAAAAGCTATTGTGTAAGGGAATTCTTCCTCCATCCGAGCGTTGAAAGCACAATTGAGGTAAATCTCTTCGAAATTTAAACACTTGACCACCAGGTACATTGCCCAGTGATATAGAAATCTAAGTTCAAAGGGGAAGGAGCATTGCCAAGCCATCACCCTTCGGAGTGGTAAACAAATTGGTGAGCCAACCATCAACTCTCCTGTAACACCTCCAGCCACTAATGATGTGACCCATGGCGAGAAAGTTGAATCTGAAGGAGTTGTCGATGCAACAGATAAAGAAGTTCCACAAATTGTCACTCTTATGCCTAATGTTTGACCTTCAAAAATGTCGACGCAACCAAAGATGTCGATGCAATCTGATGTATCTCCACCTCTGCCATTTTCCAGAAAGAAAGAAAATGAGCATGATAAGCAGTATCAGCAGTTTCTAACCACTCTGAAGTAACTTCATGTTAATATTCCTTTAGTGGACGTACTTGTGCAAATTCCTAGTTATAAGAAATTTATGAAGGAGCTCTTTTCCAAAAAGAAGAAACTCACTGATATTGAAACTATTGCACTCATAGAAGGCTGTAATGTTGTGTTGACAAATAAGTGACTGCCTAAAGTGAAAGATCCTACAAGCTTTACGATCTCATGTTCAATTGGCAACCACTATCTGAGACAAGCTTCATGCGATTTGGGAGCTAGCATTAACCTATTTTCACTATCTACTTTTAGAAAGTTGGGAATTGGTTAAATTGGTTGAAATTTTCTAATTTTTTTTACATTTATTATTATGTAATTTTATTTTATTTTATTTTAACTTTTGTTTAAGTTTATTTTATTTCTCAATTGTTTTTACAGAATAAACTAGACCCTATTGTAGATGCATTTGGACTTCATTGTCAACGCAATTCGTACGTCTGTATTGCAATTACTGACTCATCAAAAATCAAAGCATATCAAGGATTCAGATCCTACCGTTTCATCAACAGTCAACCAGCCATTGGATTTCTCTAAATGGTTGAAATCCCTACTAAAGGGGGAGGAAACACAACTTGAAGAGGAGAGGAGAAAGATGAAGGAAAAGAAGTTGAGGAAGATTCAGTTGAAGAATTTGTCATCGCACCTCAAGTTGTGGGTGCAACAACTAAAGGCTTGGAGCAAGATGGAGCGAGATGGAGAAAGCTGTAGAGGAATTTAATGAGGATCACAGTAATCCTTTGGCAAAAGTGGTCTACACTAGACCACTTGAAGTGATCCATCCGACACACAATGCAGTCGATGATACCGAGGCACAGCCAGATGTTGAGGACCAATCCGAAGATCGGGCAAAGCCAAAAGAATGAAAAAGGAAGCGCGCCAAGGTTAAGAAGCACCGAAAGGAAGAGAGGAAGCCCAAGAAGAAAAAGCACCATGCAGCCACATCAACGGCTGCAGACAATTAAGTTAGTTTTATTTCAGTTATTAGTTTTAGTTTTTATGCATAGCATGTAGCTGTAATTTTTAGCCTGTTAGTAAGCATTGTCATTATATTTTAATTGTCACAGCATTTGCATTGTCATTGCATTTCCATTTGTTATTGTAATTTAGTATCAGTGCATTAGAGACAATGTAGACTTTAAGTTTGGAGGAATGTATATGAGGTTTGGAAATGCAATTGCACCCACATTTCAAAAATTTTCTTTTTGAGTTTAATGAAGCATGCAAGGTTAGAATGATGATTGCAATTGTGTTTAAATTTTTTCTACATTCGATGCTTAATTCTTGAATCATGTGAACTGTTAATGAATGAGTTGATGAATTTGATTGAACGTTGTATCTTTAATTCTTTGATGAAAGAGTTAAGATTGCATTAGTAATGGATGAATAGTATAATTCTTTGAATCTTGAATGAATCTACCATTTACAACTGCTTGTATATATATTTATAGTTATAAATAAAAGACACTCCAATGTAAGTGTTAGAAAAAGTAATCTAGCCAAAGGCTGTCATTGCAAGAGTGTGTGTCGGTGCAATTACATACTCCCTGGGGGTTTGTTGCACCCCATCGTTACTTCTCAGAACAAGATTATAGTAATGCAACGACATCTCTTAGTCACATAAAAAAAAGAGAAAAGAGAAAAAGGGAAAAGAAGAAAAATTATATATGTATATATTACTGTACAATAAATGTTTTGGTAGAAAGAATTTAGGATTTAAAGCATGATGCTAGCATTAATGAAGTTACAATTTTAATTATTCATGCTTATGAATTGTCAGCGCAATATTCTGTCATTTGAATGTGATTCATTGATTGATATTTTAGATGATTCAAGTTGCTAGATGATTATTGCCTTAATCAATTTTTGGTATAACCTTGCTAGTTTCTGTTTTACTTGAGGACAAGTAAAAACTCAAGTTTGGGGGGTGTGATAGTACTAGAAAGAACATATGTTTTCTCCCTACTTATTAGTTAATTTGTTCTCATTTAGTTGTCTTTAGTACATATTTTAGCATTTTTTAGTTTTGTAAATTGCATTTTCTAACTCAATGGTCCTTAGCCTATTTACTCTTAAATTTTTCCTGTTTTGGTACTGATGTCGCTGCATAAATAATTTTAGAATTGTCGCCACATCTGATAGCTTGTTCAATAAGTAATTTTAGAATTGCACCCAAAATTGTCGCAACATCTGACAATTGTCTAGTTAACACACCAGGAATGCATGAGTTGTACAACTGGTGTAACGAACTAGTACAGCCAAAAAATGCTAGATTTGGAGGGAAGGACACCTATACTATTCAACCGTAGTTAAATACCCATGAGGAGAGAGAGAAAGTGTCTTCTTCTTTCGAATTGATTTTCTTCTTGAAAACATATTTTTGAAGCTTGCATCCATGACAGCTTAACTTTCTAAAGGGTGACTTGATGCAGAAGAGGAGGTAGACCAGCTCTTGACGAGGAGCTCCTAAGTGTGACATGAAAGGAGAGAAAGGGAGCAAGCTGAGTAGCCTAGGAATAGTATTCTCCATTTGTTATTTTATATCTCTTTCTTAAACACTGGTAATTCATGTTATTTAAATTTTTATTGAAGTACTTTTGATTTTAAACTAAATGATATATTATTTAAGCTTGTTTTTACTGTTTAATCTTTGGGTTTGATTCTTTTGACTACAGAAGTGTGATTGTAGTCACTATCACTGGAAGGTTCAACGACAAATTAAACTAACAAGCAAGACAACGAAAGTTGTTTGGGGATTGAAGGAATTTAATCCACTTGTTCTTGAACGTGTTGCATTGCCAACAGTGGAAGTTGTGGTTAGTGTGCATGTTTAAGTCTTAGATCTAATATAAAAGCCAAGTTTGGTCAGACATTCATTGTGCCTTATTGCAGTGACAATTACTTGATGTTTTAAACTTTATGAGCCACAATTAGTGTTTTGCTGACTATTCACGTTAGGGACCCTATTTCTTTATTATCGCATTTCTTCTTTAATTTTAAATTATTTCTTTGACAAATCAATCTCACAATTTTATTGCATTTACTTATTCATTGCACCGAAAATTATAGACAACAACAGCCATCCTCGTGGGATCAATATCAGATAGATTACACATCTGTCTACTATACTTGCATCAAAAGTTTACGCTTGCACATATTTACTGTGATGTTCATAGCGCGACCAGGTATTTCTTTTGGATCTGATAGATTTGTCATAACACAACCTCTTCACATCACAAAGCCACCGAACTACTCCAAGTCCACCCAAACATGCTATGACACGACATACCCCCTTATAAGTCGTAAACAAAGAGTTAGATTCTTGAAAAACCAGAACTGATGGGTTTTTCACGACAAAGACAAGACCATGTTATGACATAGGGGGCAACCTACAGGAACTTCAGAAATAAAAAAATTGTCGCGACAAACAGGCTCTAGAAGGTTGGTTATAACATACTCAGGCTACATCGTGATGTCGTCTACAAAATTTTGCAGATTGACTCGACCCGATCATGTAACCTGGCGACATAACCCAAAATTTACTCAATTTTTAAACCATAAAACCCTAAAAATACCCACCCTTATATATACTAACTTAAAACAAAACCTATTCCCTTCACTTAAACATTCCCAAACCACTCCTAAATCCATCGAACCTCTTATCCTTCTCTTCCCATTCAAAACTTAAAACCCCTCTTCCCCGAAAGACTCTACTCCATCAACCAAGGTGTCGATCAACTTGCATTAGCTAAATGAAAACAAAGGTATCTATTACACTTTTACTATTCGATTCATTACTGTTCACTTTTTTTTTGTGACATATTAAAATGCCTCCACAAAAGAGAACCATAGTCTTAGATAGTAATAGTGACTAGGACTTCGATTGGTTCGTGAATGCTCAAATAGAGAAATACTTTTTGGCTTTGCAAGGCCGGATTCTCATTCAAGAACGAGGTTTCGAGCCTTCAATGATTCTCTGGAAGGAGGTATAGCCATTCGTGCGGTACCATCAATGGGAGAAATTTTGCATTCTTCTAATAGGTAAAGCAGTAATACCGGTAGTCCATGAATTTTATGCATCCCTTAATAATGACATAATTAAGAGAAAGCCTTTAGGAGTAATAGTAGTTCGAGATTGTGATGTTCGTATGTCAGCTAAGGATATTTGCAAATATTAAAATGTCAGTTAAAGATTATGTACATAAAGTAGACTTTAATTTATTTAAAAATATAGAAATGGAGGAGATAATTAGGTTCTTGACCGAGAGGCGAGGTGCATGGAATTATAGGCCCGACATCGGCACACCCTCCAACTTCAACCAAGCTATCATGTTTCCAGTAGCTAAAATGTGGATGCAATTCCTATCTACATGACTTATATCTGCATTAAATTTCTCTAACATTAATTCTTGGAAAGCCTTGTTATTGTATGACATTTTCCAGCGTAAGTAGATTTGCGTAGGCTCTTGGATCTATGAAGAAATGAAACGGTGCACTCAAAGCCAAAAGAGTGGTCTCTTCTTCCCACACTTGGTGGCAACCTTACGTAAAAAGGCAAGAGTACCAAAGAAAGAAAAGGAACAATTCCTAAAGTCAACTCAAAGCATTATTGGAGATTCCTTATACAAACAATATATCGAGTTGTAGAGAAAACAAATCAAGGAATGGAATCAAAGGAGAAAGGAAAAGATGGATGTACTGACTCCATTAAAGAGAAATGCAAAAGTAAAAAGAGCCAAGGAAGCATCGAAGCCAAGCTCGATGGAATGATATCTTGGATGCAAGAAACGAGACCCGTTCTTCAAGAGTTTGCGCGAATTAATGGATTATCGGTACCAACTTATCCACCGAACATGTTTGGGGAAGGAGGAGATAATGAAGAAATTGATTCAGATAATGTGGTGCAAGAAGGCCATGAGACAGAAGATGAATATGATGCTATGTTCCAGCCACAGTAGTCGACACCCAAAGGGTTGGTAATTAAGAGTCCAACAACGCAACATAGTGGGAGTACTCACCAAGCATATTCTAGCAAAGGCAAAGCTCCCATGGATCCTCAATTCGACTCGGAGGAAGAGGATTGAAGTTTAACATTTAATCATTTGAAGACTTTAATTTTAAAAATTTCAATTTTTGGGATAATTTTTTCTTAGGAATTATATAATTTGTAGGAGTAGGAGTAGGATTAGGAATTATTTTTGTATGTATGTCGTAACTCTTTTTGTTGGAACCCCATATTAAGGAGACAACAATTTCAAGCATTCAATCCAAAAGGGAGAAGGATAACTATTATGAAAAGAAAAGGGCTTCCATGATCAATCGGGTAACTTCTTTCATTTATTACTTATAAGGGTATGCATTGGGGACAATGTGTTTTCTAAAGTGTGGGGGTAACATAGGAATTTTGGCATATAGTTTTTTTTACCTTTTGATGTGTGCTTTAGCTTGTAGAAATACAAGTGATTGATTAGGAGCATATATAATAGGTTGATTGTGTTTTCTTGATAAACTTGGCATGATAATGAGGAATTTTACATTTTTAGCATGAAATTTTTGAAGTTCTATACGTTGCATTGTGTATAGATAGAAAAGTCTTATTGATACTAAATGATATGCATAATATGAGGAAACGAGTATGCTAGTATATCTTATAGACGATAATTTTGAGATTAGGTGATTAAATTGATATTTTTGCATATTGAGTTGTTTAAGAATGACCTAAGGCATTATTTGGACACACCTAGAGCTAAAGAGCTAAACCCTATTTTGAATTATCAATTAGTATCTATATTTGAGCCTTATGACACCTTTTTGACGAGCCACATTATAAGCCTCTTAAGCCTTAAATGATAATTTGTGTATATCCTTTTCTTTGGTCCTATTTTGCATGAAAATGGATGTATAGCCATATGGATTGAGGGTAGGTAGACACATTACAATGGAGGTATTAAAATAAAAGAGGGAGATCATGATAATGTATGAATTTTAGTTTAGTCAAAGAAGAGAAAAATAGTGAAAAAGCAAAAAGAAAATGAGTAGGAACGAAAAAGAAAGACTTTTGAGTGAGAAAAATATGTAAGATGTGACAAAATCATCAAATCACCAAGAAGTAGAGAATAAAAGAAATCTTACTCAATAATGAAAGAAAATGATGTACTCATAGGCTTACTAAAAGAATTACTTTAGATTGATTTCCTAAAAATAGAGAAATAATGAAGGCGAAAGAAGGAGAAATAAGGAGGTGAGATGGAGGGGAACACAAAGAGGAAGAATAGGGAACAATATAATGTGCCAAACTATTTTCGTGTTGTGTAACCTTTTGTGTGCTTAAGTATTCTTTGAAAATCATACATGTCCTGAGCCTCAACACGTTACAAGCCGAAAAGTCCTATGTGACCTAAACGACTCTATGCATGGATAGATGCAGAAATTGCATAATCTCATTATAATTGTTTATATTGTACAAGAATAATTAAAGTACTCATGTTAGGTATTGATGGAATCATATCGATAGAACTTTCATATTTGTATCTCTTGTAACCTACTGAACTTAGATTATTCCTACTTAGGAATAATGAAGTTGTTCAATTATCATGTTAAGATTATTAAAAGATACATAAAACCTAGAATAGATGTATATCCTAATCTTTGTATGATACAATTTCAAGCTCACTTATCTTTCCTTAGTTTCTTGTCTTTACTTTTGCTTTTTTTTTTTGTTTGCTTGAGGATAAGCAAAAACTTAAGTGTGGGGGAGTTTGATTCGCCAGTTTCGTACCTAGTAGATTAAACTTATTTTCACATTTGATAAGCTTAAAATCAAGTAATTTTCCTTATATTTTATGAATTTTTAGTTAGTTTTTTCTTTTGAATAAATTGTGCTAAAATGGTTAATTTATTTTTTTTAAGGCAAGATGAGGCCTAAAGATCAGCAAACCCACTTCGTGAGTGCACAAGAGACAAATAATAGTTAGGCCATAGTGATACTAATCACTTCGCCTTCACATACAAATCCCTATGTTGCAACAAAGGGATCAACAGCGAAGAATCAAGGGATTACTTATTATGTCACGACAAAGGTCCTAATGTGTCGCGACATCGGCCCCAAACTTCAACTCTGCATCAAGTGAGGGGCCTTTTTATCTTCATAATTTAACTTAAGCACGAAGGACGGTAGCTGACCTAGGGTTGATGAAAACGATCGACCAAGAGCTATAAATAGGGCCTTTTAGCACTAGGGTTTACACACCATTCAGTAGATCTAAGTTTTTAGTTTTTGCTTTGTATTTTCGGTTGTAAACGAGATTGTAGAAATTCGCATAAACGATTGAGGAATTTTTTCGGATAGATTGCCAATACAATTCTAGTTTCTTTTTCATTCTCTTCTTCAATTATATGTTTTCATATATTGTTTTATTGATCATCAAAGAAACCATGAGGAACTAATTCTATTTTAGGGAATTATGGAGTGGAAGTATGAATAATTAATTGTTGTTTTACAGGGATTTTACCTTTCAGATCAGCTGTTTAGGAAAGGAAGAACATCGAACAAACACCAGGCCTAACATCCCTAGAAAGTCATCTAGGTGGGAATGAACCCAAAATTAGTATTGCCCAGCCGTGAACACCTTTTCCCCAAATCGGTTTAGATTGTGACACCTAGCGATAAGTAATCTCTATCGACTTGCGATGCTAGTGGAAGACCGAGAGATCCAACAAGGGTAGTAACTAGTTTATTGGAGGAAAATTCCCAAAACACAATAATTGAAGAACTCATACAGAAACGACCTAATATCCCCAAAGTTGTTTATAAGAATTTCTACATCTCAAACTTTTGCTTTTATTTTCTATTTTATTTTATCTTTGATTTTATGCTCTCAAAATCCAATCTTTATTTTTTCATACTATAATACCTAAAATGAGTATTAATTAATTTTATTCTTTACAAGGATTTGATTTACTATCGCCTTACGCCTCTTTTGTTTACGATCCTTGGAATACTACCAAGTGTTCCATTGTAACATATTATATTTACAACCTAACCCGTATACTTGCGAAAAGCCTAAATCTACATCGAACGGGAGTACATTCAGGGGCGGTCAATGAATGGGGTTGTGAAGAGAAAAATAAGTTATCGTCCTAATTTTAATATAACTCGATCCAAACCAGTGACCCCAGTTTGCCATGTCCACTAGTAATCCCCAGTTCGTAAGGCCTTCTAGTGAACCCCAGTTTGCCAAGCCCAAACTCCTAGGCCCTATTTCGGGATGTTACAAGGATCCATTTATCTAATTTGTAACTAGATTCACCATACAGTTTTTAACTAAGCAAAATACTCGATAAGTTGGCAATATTAAGTTAAGAACCCTAAACCTTGATATTGTTTGTGTTCCTGTTTATTGTTAATGCTTTTCTTAATAGACTCCTATCCATATTGTACTTGAAAATAAACCAAAAGAAAGAAACAGAGGAAAAAATGCAAGAAAAAAAGAGAGATTTAAAAGCAAATACTCAGTATCCTCTTCTCTCGATTCATTTACTTATATTACTTCTGAGGCTTGTCAAGCATCATAAAATGAATTACTATAATGAACTAATAAAAATTTATATAAATTTATATTATGTTGAATAGAAAAAATAAAATGACTACCAACAAAACACACATCAAACATATAGTTTTGATCCTAATAGAATTAAGAAAAAATAACAACAAATCTAGTTTTACCATTGCTTAATTATCCCTTATCAGTTTTAATCACTTCACTAATTTGTCTCAAAAGTAATAAAGCATCTTCCTATATTGAGTTATATCATGAATTGGAGATAGGTTTTATGTATTTTTATAGGAAATCTCTTCCTCAAAATTATCAAACCAGATCTAATCAGACTTACGAACCTAATATTTTTTTCAATTGAAGTAATTAAGATTTAAGAATAGAAAATTTTAAAACAAAAAATAATAAACTCCACTTGAAGAGAACAACATAACAACCAAAATATTTGAATCCTAAAAAGGAACATTATTTAGTTGCATTTTTTCAAACGAAATGATTGTGATTTGTGAGCAAGTTCAAATAAGCACAACAACATCATAACATAAAATGATAAAATACCTTTAGATCAAAGGCCATAATAAAAGAAAATAGATGACACAAATGAAATCTTATTTTTTTCCTAAGGGAAAAAAGCATTGGACCAAGGGCCATTGTTGATATTAATGTTGTCACCAAACTAGAACATTTTCTCATTGCCACCAAATCCAACTTGAGTTTGAGGATTGTTGTTGTTCATCATCTCCATGATACATTGTTGCATTTGCATTTGATCCATGTTATTCACCTCTGTTTGTACGATGTCCACTATATTGATCCTCGGTATCACTTCAAGTGTTACCATTGCCATTGGTGGCAGTGTAGCTATAGATGAGGACAACGATAACGATGCCCCTTCGGGATTAAGTGGTGTATTAGGAAGTATAGTGATCCTCTTGTTGATCTTCCTCATGTTTTCATCGAGCAACAAGTTGAGATCATGCAAGTCCCCCATGTTCAGACCATGGATGAACCTTTCACCAGAAATGTTATTGAACATGACTCGGGTCATCTCCTTTTCTCGATTGTCCTCGTAGTGCTTCTTGAGTTGTTTAGTTTCTTTGGAGATCCTTTGGGAGAGGAAACTCTCCTGGTTCACCATCTTCTTACTTTGTTCCATCTCGAGAATCCCTTTGAACTTGGAGAGCACTCGTTGTACTTCCATGGGGGATGGCCAGACCTCGCATTGGGACTCATAAGGATTGTACATGATAGCCCAAACATCAATCCCTCAAGGGTACTCAGCTCACTCACCTTTTTCATCAAACCCTTCTTTCTTTTTCTGTAGGTGGCTTTCCTTGCTGAATCATTGGTGATATAAGCAAGCTTGACCTTCTTTCTCGTCATGGCTTGCAAATCAAATAAGAGATTAAACTTTTAGCTTTTAAAGTATGGATACGAAATCTTAAATTTGTTATGAATATAAGGAATAATAACATATTTAAACCATATTTCAAAAATAATCATAATATTTTATATATTAATTTATAAATGGTAATGCCAGATAAAAATAACGTATATAAATATATAAAAGGCAAGTGTCCAAACATACCATATATTGTACGTTCGTGGAAATTTTTAATTATTAATGGTAATAAATTATTAAAAAATATTTATTTGTTAAAAAGAGGATAAATAACATAAATTTGTAAAATTGATAGAAAAGGAAAAAATGACATTATAATTCATAAATGATATGTAGTAATTATGTAATTACCATGTTAGAGTGTTTGGTATTTAAGTAGTGTAAATTGTTAACTAAAAAATGTAATAATTTATTGTATTTTCTCTTATAAATTTGGTAAATATTTTAATGTTATGAAAAAAATAACAAAAAAATGAGAAGTATGCCAGCTATTTGGATAGCCAAAATGTGTAGAGGGTGAGCTAACCATTGGTTGTAAAGAGATGTCATAATTGTATTGTAGTTGTCAAATACCTAACATGATAGTTCCAACTTGTAATGAATTTTTATTTTTCGAAAAAGGACATTATACCACTTACTTAACTTAGGAGATCCCTTGAGTGTACATCGAATAGTGATATTGTTGCTTAATATATATTTTGCTAAGTTCTCACCACAAAAATGTTGGATCACTTTCTTAAACTAAAGGTCCATTTGTTTACAAGTAAGAGGTTTTATGAAAAACATTTTAATTGTTTTCCCATGTTTGTTTGGTGGAAAACTGTTTACCAAAGGAAATCATTCTCCAAGAAAGGGTAAAATGAAGGCCTTTTTTAAGAAAAATGTCTTACCAATTCTAATCATGTAAGATATTTTTCGATTTCTCTTCATCCTATCCTATGGAAAACAAACCATTATGTTCCTCCCATTTTACCCGTCCCTTTACCACCTTCAATCCCTCCTGACCCAATGTTTCCTGCTAGCTAACAATGTTTCTAATCACCAGTCACCAACGTTTGATTTGTCGTAATTCGACCTAGCATATTAAACTGAGTTTCGCACTTTAAAAGCTTGAGATTAGGCATTTTCATTAGGATTATTTAGGATTTATTTTAATTTTAGTATATTGAATAAAATGTGTAAAAAATGTGAAATGATATCTTTTATTGACTTTAGGACTGACTAAGGCCTAAAGGTTGGCTAATGAACTTTGTGAGTATGCAGGAGACCCTTAGAAGATGAACTATATTGAAACTGATCACTATGTCATGACACAGTCTAAGTGATGTAGCAACAAAGGGACTAGAAACAAAGAATCCTTATCCTCTATGTCACGAAACGAGCATAGCGTGTCACAACAATACCTGGAATCACACAAAGGAGTAGACTACCTTCCATGTCATGACACGGACTCTTTGCGTCGCGACGTTGACTCTTGAACGTGAGATTACATTGAGTGGGGCGTTTTGGTCATCACAACACAACTTAAACCCAAAGAACGATAGCTAACCTAGCGCTAAAGAAAGCGGCCGACCAAATGCTATAAATAAGCCCCTTTAGCACTTATTTTTACACATGTTTTCACTAGTTTAATTTCTCTCTTGTAATTTAGGTTTCGTCGTTTTATTTCTTTAGTTATTTTGATTTCCATTTTTAAAGAAACGAGATTTGTAACTTTCACATAAACAATTGTGGATTTATCCCAACAAATTACAATACAAATCCTTAAGTTTCTTCAATTATATTTTCAATCTTGTTTATTATGCTCTATCTTTTTATTGAATTTATTATGTGCCAAGAACCCTTGAGGAACTAATCCCTTTGTGGGGGATTAGGAGTGAAGGTATGATCATTTAATTTTTGTTTAGGGATCTTCAACTGATCAACTATTTGGAAAAGGAAGAACGCGAAACAAACACTAGGCTTGACAACCCAAGGAAGTCATTTAGGTGGGAATTAACCCAACATTAGTATTGTCCATTCATGAACACCTTTATCGCAAACCAATTTGAACTTTGAGGTCGAAAGATAAGTAGTTCTTATTGACTTGTTATTTTAGCAGAAGATCGGAAGATCCTACTAGGGTAGTAACTAGTTGATTGACAAAAACCTCAAAAGCAACAGTTGAAAAAATCATTCCAAAGCGAGCTAATCCCCCATAAATCAGTTTATCAAAATCTCTCATCTTTTTTCCTTTATTTCATTTTATCTTTATGATTTTTTATTATTATTATAAACCCCAAAACTTTTATTTTATTTTTGTGATATAATCCTAAGAAGAGTACTAATTTGATCTTTTCTGTGCCGAAAATTAAAGTTATTAGTACTTCGCCTCCTTTGGGTACGATCCTTGGAATACTCGTTACTTCATTGTAACTATATTACAACTAGACTCGTATACTTGCGGAAGCCTAAAATTCACGCTGAACGAGAGTACGTTCAGAGGCATTCAAGTTACTGATGTTGTTGCTGGGGAGACAATGTTTTTAGTTATTTTAAATCATTGCACTGTTTAAAGAATAGGTAGGAAATTTTTAGGTCATAGACACAATAATTTATTTATTTCATTATTATTATTATTATTATTATTATTTAATTTCATTAAGCATTTCTTTTTGTTGAGTTTCAGTTTATAACTCGAAGCCAAGGAAACTTGGGAGAGCCAATTTCTAACCCCCGAAACACCTATTAGGCGAAACCGTAGACAAACGTAGTTGACGTAAAATCCACCATTACTCGTCAAAGTGTAAGAACAAGAAGATCCACTATAGATCTGGTTGACGATATTATCCAAGACGTTAGGTTACCACCATAACTCCTAGCAAATGAACCCGTGGTGCAAGATCGCCAAACACTAAGGGAGTATGATTTGCCTAACATGGATCTAGTCCGATGAAGTATCGCTAGGCTAATAGTCGCTACTAATAACTTTGAGATCAAGTTAGCCATGATCGAAATGATTCAAAACAAATTGCAATTCAGGGGCACTATAGCAGAGGATCCAAGTTTACATTTAAAGCGTTTTTTTTTACGATTATGTGATACCTTTAAATATAATGGTGTTACTAATGACGCCTTTTCTTGGTTGGATGTGCAGGCGCCATGTTCTATTACTACATTCGATGAGCTAGTAGGAAAATTCTTAAAGAAGTTTTTCCCTATTAGTAAAACAGTCCAGTTAAGGAGGGATATTTCAACCTTTCAGTAATTTGAAGGAAAAAGTTTTCATGAGACATGGGAATGCTTAAAAGCTTTGTTGCAAAAATGACCACACCATGGTTTACTAGAATGGTTGCAATTACAAACCTTCTATAATGGGTTGGATGCATCTGCCAGATCTGGGCTTGATGGTGCGGTAGGAGGAACCCTAATGAATAGAACTTATAATTATGCCTATGGATTGATGGAGAATATGGCAATGAACTCCTGTAAGTGGCCGACTGAACGGTTCATATATGAGCAAAAATCTTCTTCAATTAAGATGATTCAGGAGGATGATAAATACCAACAATTGTCAGAAAGAATTAATCGAATCGAATACACGACAGGAGCACTATCGTCATAAATGGATGACAAACCTCTCTATCACTACTTCACTAATACCACCGAGGACGTAAACTATGTTGGGAATAGGGGTGGAAACCCTTATTCAAATACCTATAATCCTGATTCGAGAGATCATCCAAATTTGAGATAGGGAGGAAGTGGTAATGCCAACTCGGATAGAAGTAAAAATTATCAACCTCCATTTTTATAAAGGCAACTAGAGAGAGTTAATCAAAATGATCATACTATATGTGGTCAAAGGTTGGATCGAATAGAAGGGGAGATGCAGTCGATGCGCAACAAGGTAAAACAAGTGCAATCTGAGTGCACTAATTCTTCAAAAACTTTAACAAAACTAGTGGAATAAAAGGTCAGTTAATGAGTATTATGAGCGATTTGCACCGGCATCCCTAGTAACATAGAGAATAGACCCCGAAGAGACAAAAAAAGCATGTCAAGGTGATTGAACTTAGATCAGGCAAAGTACTAGGTAGCCCAAAAAACCTTAATCGGGGAGAAGAGCACAAAAAGCCTAACAAAATCATAGAGATCCCCTCAGATGATGACACTAAAGTTAAAATAAACAAAGAGGTACCTTCAAAAGAAAAGCCAGAAAAAGAGGAAGATATTCCCAAAAAAGATAATGATACGACTATTTCGTTCCCTAAAATATTAGAGGAGAAAAAAAGACAAGATGATAATGAGTTTGTATGTTTTTTGAATTTATTTAAAACCCTAAATGTTAACTTACCTCTAATTGAATTGATAGAAAAAGTCCCAAAAAAGGCTAAGTTTTTAAAGGAGATTATGTCAAAGCGTAGGAAAATCATATTAGGGGAATAGGTAGAAGTCAATGCATCCTGTAGTGTTATCATTTCTAAACAAATTCCTCAGAAGCTGAAGGATCTCGGTAGCTTTACAATTTTGATAAAAATTAGGAGTCTTTAGTTTAGTAGAGCCTTATGCGATCTTGGAGGTAGTATAAACCTAATGCCTTTTTCGATTTTTGAGAAACTTTGATCAGGAAGTCTTAGAAATGCACAAGTAACCCTACAATTGGCTTATAGATCATATGATACCTAAGAGAATTTTGGAAGACGTATTAGTCCAAGTAAGAGATTTTATCATCCTTGCAAATTTTTTGGTTTTGGACTTCAAAGAAGATAGGGATATACCAATATTATTAGGAAGACCCCTTCTAGCCAAATCTAGATCCACCATTGAATTAAATACAAATGAGTTAATGATGAAAATCAATGGCGAGATCAAAATCTTTAAATGTGGGGATAGGCTGGATGGAATTGAGGAGCGAAGGGAATGATACCATATGCTTGCTAAAGGAGATAGTGAAGGACACAATAAGTTCCCTTTCATGAACAAAGAATGAATCAATTGATTTAAAGAAAAGGATAGGTTGAAAAAGTGGAACGGTACGATGGAAGGTGGAAAATGCTGAGAAAGCGTGTAGCAAACTAGTGAGGGTAAAACTGTCGGATGAATCTGGCATTAAAACATGATGATGGATGTGAGAGTTTCAATTCTATATATTATTGTACATATTTCTAATAGTTTTTGTTTCACTAAATAGCAGGAAACAGGGTTATGTCGTGACACACCTTCCTAAGTGTCACGACAAAGGCGGTAGATTGGAAAAATCTGGAGCTGATGAAGATGTCACGACACAGAGTCTCCGCATCGTGACAACTGTAACGCGTAGGTTTGTGCAAGTGTACACAGTCGTTATCAAGTAATAAGTAAGTATTGAGTTATCGTCTCCATAGAGATTTATTTGTGTTAAATTAGTTAATTGTAAAATTATATTAACAACTTGGTAAATTAAAAAAACACAATATAATTGAGAAGTGATGATTAAATTAAATGTCTTAAACTAAATGCAAATGATCCCTAATGCAAATTATCCTAAGTATGCAAACTATATGCATGAAATAGATTTTAGAAAGATTAAACACAATTCACAACAATTATAACATAAATAAACTAGGACAATTACTTTAATTAAACTCAATTTATTATCATCATGCTTAATAATATTTGGAAAAATATTCCATGGCAACTCGATCTTTCATGAGTTTGGAAACCAAATTAGGTCCTTTCAAAATCCTTTACTTAGTAAATATGCATTTTACTAATCCTTATTTACTAAGGGTTTCTTAGCATTCATGTGAGGAAACAGGGACGTGTTAGGTTTGAAATAATTTAATCACACAAATAAAAAAATTATGCAGATAACAGAGCTTGGTTATAGTTGTTGTGTAACCTGCAATTTAATCGGGATAGGATCTAAATTGAGCATGCACATTTCAATTATGTGTCTACTAGCCGTCGTCTGGTTAGGATCGCTCAGCTAATTCAAGTGCATTTCAATCACTTATGAATGAAATAATTATTAAATAATTATTATTAAATCAAAGCAATTATCCTAGCTTAAATAAAATTAAGCTAACATTGTTGTAAACAAGAACAAAGAACACATAGCAAACATTTTCTGATTAAATTAAAGAAAAGAAAGATTAAACCCAAATCAAAGTGGTTGTCACCGAAGACTCTGATCGAAGAGGGCTCTTTCGTTCCTTCACTTTGCTCCTTTGCTGATGGCTTTCCAAGGTGGCCGACCAAGGGTTCTTTAAGAGGCTTAATTGCTAAAATCTCTATGAAAAGATGATGCTAGGCGTGGAAAATGGGAAATGATAGAGAGAATTGAGAGTAAGGAAAGAAAGATGAGGGATAAGGGATGAGGGATGGTGAAATGGGGTTCTATTTATAGGTGAAGAGAAGATAGTAGTTTACTAAAAATATAGAGGTTTAGTCTCTTCAAGCTTCTTTAAAGGGTGGTCGAACATGATTAGGGGAATTTGAATGAATTTTTGCTTGATTTTTAAGCAATTTAAATGCCATAGCAACTCAGGACTGAGACTTGGTCAAATGTAAATCTTCAGGCAAATCTCTGATTTCTTCAACATTGCAAGGACCTTGTGCAATTAAACGAAAAAGTGGTTTATGAGGGCAGCCATGTGTAGCTGAAATTGAGTTTACTTGATCTTCAATTTGGATGGTTTTGTGATTCAACAAAGTTTATCAGACCTATCAAAAATAAATAAATTAATTAAAGGACTAAAGAAATAAAATTAACCTAATTTAATTAATTAATTCAACCCAAATTGTTTAATGAAATATTTAAAATGAATTATTAAATATGATTTTATATTTTATTATTTAATTTAATCATGCATGACCCACTTTATGTCTTAAAAATATAATATGTTCAAATAAATATAAAATAGTCATTTTATGCATGAAAACTATATAATAAAGCATAAAGTCACATTTTAATAATTTTTATGTCCTAATTTCATATTTTCACATATTTTATTAATTTATTAAACATTTACTTAGTTTTAACAATGAATTTAAGTAAAAAGGTGATAAATTACGTAGGAAAAATCCTAAATATATTTTTCAGTTTACAATAACACAGGACTCAATGGGATGTCGTGACATCAACATGTTCATGTCGCGACATCAGATACAATTTTTGCAGGGTCGACCTGACCCAACTGCGTAACCTGGTGGTCAACCCTTAATTTTTACTGATTTTTAACACTTCTAAACCCTAGTTTCCACTCACTATATATACTAACCCTATTATTAAATTAATATTACTTCTAAAACTTATCTCTAATCTTTTGAAACCCTAAAATACCTTCACTTTTATTCTTCTTTTTTTGTGTTTAGATTTTTAATCTAGTGCAAAGAAGCAAGGAAAGGCATCTCGTGCAAAAGCTAAGAGGAATTGCACAAACTTAGGTTAAGGGTTCCTAACTCTAAAACTTTTTGATTTTCCATAATGCCTCCTTGGAAAATTAGATGAACAGTTGAATTAGAAACATTAACGAGTCAAACCCCCTCCTTCTTTTTAAACAAAAATGTTGAAAAATATTTTAATGAACTTCAAGAGAATACATTCATTTGAGAAAGGGGTTTTCATCCATTGATGGCTATCTGTAAAGAGATATGGCCACTAGTTAGATACCATAGGTGGGAACGATTTTAGTTGATCCGCAAAGAACTGGCTGTAGTTTTAGTAGTTGAGGAATTTTATGCTTCATTGAGAGATTACTTATCTAGGACTACTAATGATGCGACACGAGATGCAATACTAGCAAGAGGAATTAATGTCAAAGTCACCCCTAAAATTATTTGTAAGTTCTTTGATGCTCCATACTATGA
Source organism: Kokia cookei (assembly GCA_039519145.1). Taxonomy (NCBI): domain Eukaryota; kingdom Viridiplantae; phylum Streptophyta; class Magnoliopsida; order Malvales; family Malvaceae; genus Kokia; species Kokia cookei. The sequence goes on from CM076906.1 coordinate 22,255,260, forward strand.
ACAAGATTTCTTTGATGAAATCGATTTAGAATATTTCAGAGACATAGATATGGACAATGGGATAAACTATCAACCTGAGGGAAGGGGTGAGTAGAAATATTGGCCGAGCACTAGTGTTCCTTTGTCATTTAATCAAGCAATAATGTTTCTTGAAGCAAAAATGAGGATTAAATTTATATGCACACGTATTGTACCTACTTTAAATGTTTCTAATCTTAATACTTTCAAGTGGTATTATTATTTGCAATTTAATAGAAAAAACAGGTTTGTATTGGTAAATGGATCTATCAAACTATGAGTAGGTGTGTGGGAGGCTAAAAAGTGGGTGTATTATTTCCCCACTTGGTTATGACTTTGTGCAAAAGTGTAAGAGTGCCCATTACATCCATTGAACAATCATTGAAGCTATCAAGGAGCATCATTGGTGATACTCTCTGCCAACAATATGACGAGCTTCGTGCCAAGCAAATTAAGGAAGGGAAGAAGAAACAAAGAGAGACGAAAACTACACCGGCTTCATCACAAAGGTTGGTAGCAGCCCAACAGGAAGATGGTGAGGGAAGTCATCCAAAGTTTGTCTGGATGATATAGTGGATGCAAGAATCGAGATCATTATTTCAAGAATTTGCTCGACAGAACAATATTTGGGTCCCTAATTAGACACGAAATATGTTTGGGCCAACAATCAAGGAACATGACAAAGAGGACACTGAAAGTGGAGTACAGAGCTGATCACCTCCGCATGTACGCCCATTGGGTGTTTGTTTTATGGCTTTCGCAAGTATATGGGCCAAGTTGTAATATAGTTTTGTTTACGACGAACACTTGGTAAGTATTCCGAGGATTATACACAAGGGAGGTGAAGTTATAGTAATTAAAATCCTTGCAAAGAAAAGAAATAATGAAAATAAATGGGATTTTTGAAAGAAAATAAATAACATAAAACGAAATATAAAAAGGGAATTGGGGTGAGAAAACTTAATAAATAGATTTGGGGGGATTAGCTCACTTCGGTATGGATTCTTCAGTCATCAGTTTTGGGGATTTTTCTTCAATCAACTAGTCGCTACCCTAGAAGGATCTTCTGATCTTCCACTAACACAACGAGTCAATACAGACTACTTATCTCTCGATGTCACAATCTAACATACATTTCATGCAATCAACTTATATTTCAGAATTGGATATAGTACATATCTTCAAATGGCTTATAACATAACATATTACATACGGATCATAATTGTTACAGTAAAGCATATCATGTTAGCCATATCGAATACATCACATCAAATCAAAGTTAACATTTCATATCCTACCCCCATCCACTACTCATCATCTCTGTCAGCCAATCACATCGAATTGGACTACAAGAGTCCTCTATCCAATCACACCAATATGTGGTGGTGTGCCACTCATAAACTTGTAGCTGAGCTAGGATACGTATAATGTTGCAGTCTAGTTGCCATACTTGCAGTGATAACTGACATATACACTTCCTTCAACAAGGTATATCCCTCAACCAACACATACATATCATACTCATAAACATATGATAACAAATATTCATAGCTCATGTCACACATCATGCTTACATATTTAAATTCCCTCAAACATAACAGTTTATAATTTACTAAAGCATAATATATTTTTCATGCTTTTATTGCTACACATGCGAACTTACTCACATAAACTTACAAATTCTGGCCCAAAACAATGCTCCTAGACCCAAATATCAAAATCCATAAACATCCGTTATTTGGATCTTAATATTGTTGAAAATGGGCCACAATGCCCAAAAGCCTAGCCTTTGTGGTCCACACGAGCCACTCACATGTATCCAAGGAAGGCGAAGCAATAGTAATTTCAACCCCTGCGCAAAAAATATATAATTAGTACTATTTCCAGAATTATAGTATGGAAGTAAAGTAAAAGTTTTGGGTTTTATATTAATAATAAAAATCATAAAAATAAAATAAAAGAAATGAGATGAGATGAGAAAATTCAATAAACAAATTTATGGGGGATTAGCTCGCTTCTGTATGATTTCTTTAACTGTTGTTTTTGGGGTTTTCATCAATCAACTAGTCACTACCCTAGTAGGATCTTTTGATCTTCCATTAACATAATAAGTCAAAAAAAACTACTTATCTGACGACCTCACAATTCAAATTGGTTTGGGGTAAAGGAGTTCACGAATGGGCAATACCAATTTTGGGTTAATTGTCACCTAAATGACTTCATTGGGTTGTCAAGCCTAGTGTTAGTTTCACGTTTTTCCTTTTCCAAACAGTTGATCTGTCAAAGATCCTTATAGAATAATCAAATGATCATAAGTTTACTCCCTAATCCCCCACAAAAGGGTTAGTTCCTCATGGTTTCTTGGCACGTTATAAATTCAATAAAAAGATATTATATAATAAACAAGATTTAAAATATTACTGAAGAAACTTAGGATTTGTATTACAATCTACTGGGACGAATCCACAGTTGTTTATTGATCGCCTCTGAACATACTCCCATTCGGTGTGTGGTTTAGGGCTTTCGCAAGTATACGAGTTAGGTTGTAATATAGTTTTTTACAACGAAACACTTGGTAGTATTCTGAGGATCGTACCCAAAGGAGTCTTAGAGCAGTAATGATTTAAATCCCTATAGAGAAAAGAAGTAATTAGTACTATCTTTAGGTTTATGGTACGAAAGTGAAATAAAGGGTTTGTAACTGTAAAGCATAATGACCACCCCCGAATGTACTCCTGTTCGGTGTAGATTTTGGCTTTCCGCAAGTATACTGGTCATGTTGAAAATATAGTGTGTTTACAATGGAACACTTGAAAGTATTCCGAGGATCATACCCAAAGGAGACTAAGGGCGATAGTAAATGGAATCCCTACAAAGAATTAGGGTTTATAGTACGAGAGAAAATAAGAGAGTTGTTTGAAAGCATAGGAAAATAAAAATAAAAAGATAAAAATAAAATAAAGTAAAATTGAGTTGTAGAAATTTTTATAAATGTCTTTGGGCAAATTAGGTCATTTTTGTATAGTTTCCTCAATTGTTGGGTTTTGGGGATTTTCCTCCAATCAACTAGTCACTACCCTAGTTAGATCTCTCGATCTCCTGCCGGCATAGCGAGTTGATAGAGACTACTTCTCGCTAGATGTCACAATTTAAACCAGTTTGGGGAAAAGATGTTCACGGATGGGCAATACCAATTTTGGGTTCATTCCCACCTATATGACTTTCTAGGGTTGTCAGACCTAGTGTTTGTTTGATGTTATTTCTTTTCTAAATAGCTGATTTGAAAGGTAAAATCCTTGTAAAACAATAATTAATTATTCATACTTCCACTCCTTAATTCCCTAAAATGAAAATCATTTCTCATGGCTTTCTTATTAATTAATAACACAATATATGAGAACATATAAATACAAAGAGAGTGAAAAAGAAACTAAATTATATTAAGGGATTTTTCGGGAAAAACTCCTCGATCGTTTACGCGAGTTTCTACAATATCATTTCAAAAGCAAAAAATAAATAAACTGAAACTGAAAAATAAAATCTAAGTAACGGTGTGTATACCGTAGTGCTAAAGGTCCTATTTATAGTTTTACATGGTCATTTTTCCTCAACCCTAGGTCAGATGCCATTCCTCGAGTTTAACTGACATTGAAAAGACTAAGACACCTATCATTTAATATGAGATCTGCGTCCAAGGGTTGATGTTGCGACACACCAGGTCTTGTGTCGCGTCATAGGCATTAGTCTCCATGGGAAGCGTCATCCTTCAAGCATTGTCACGACATAGCTACTGTGTGTCGCGAAAAAGAAGTCAGATGTGAAATTCCTTAAGTCTGGTCCCCTTCGTTGCGACGTAGCTTAGCCTATGTCGTGACGAAGTGATCAGTTTCCTTTTAGTATACTTTTTGTGGTCTACTACACACTCACCAAGTTAGCTAACCTTTAGGCCTCATTTGACTTTAAAGACAAATAAATCATCATTTTATCACTTAGGTTACACAATTTATTTAAATAGGAAATCTAAACAAAATCCTATTAAAACGTAACGAAAATACTTGATTTCAAGCTCTGTAAGTGTGAAAAATAGTTCAATATGCTAGGTACAAATCTAGTAGATCACTTAAAAATAAAGGAAATAAAATAAAACAAAGGGAAAGAGAAAGGTAGATTTGACAAATAGATTTGGGAGATTAGGTTGCTTCAATATGGATTCTTCAATCATTAGTTTTGGGGACTTTGCTTCAATCAACTAGTCATTACCCTAACAGCTGATCTTCCACCAACATAACAAGTCAACAGAGACTACTTATCATTAGATGTCACAATTTAAACTGGTTTGGGGTAAAGGTGTTCACGAATGGGCAATACCAGTTTTGGGTTCATTCCAACCTAGATGACTTTTTAGGGTTGTCAAGCCTAGTGTTTGTTTCACGGTCTTCCTTTCCCAAATAGTTGATCCAATTACAAATCCCTTTTATACAATCATCAAATATTCATGCTTCCACTCCCTAATCCCCCATAATGGGATTAGTTCCTTACGGTTTCTTCAAATATCATAAAAGCAATAATAGACATGAACATAGAATAGAATTAATGAAATAGAATAAACTCAAATTGTATAGCAATCTGTTGGGAAATAATTCCATAATCATTTATACGAAGTTACAAACCTTGTTTCCCAAACGGAAAAGAAAATATCAAAGTAAAATGATACAAAGCTAAAAGCGTGTAAAACCCTGGTGTTAAAGGCCCTATTTATAGCCTTTCACGGTCATTTTCCTCAACCCTAGGTTAGTTATCGTTCCTCGTGTTTATGTACATTGTAAAGATCGAAGGCCCTTCACTCGATGTCAAATCCACATCCAGGAGTCGATATCGTGACACATCAGGTCTGTGTCACGAAGAAGAAGTCAGTCCACTCCTTTGGTGTAATCGCGCAAGCATTTTCGTGACATGCATGACGTATGTCGTGACAAAGAAGTCATCTTTCACATTTTTCAAGTCTGGTCCCTTCATTGCAACGTAGAGTAGTCTATGTCATTACATAGTGATCAGATTCATACTTGTTTGACTTCTAAAGGTCTCCTGCACACTCACGAAGTATGTTAGCTAACCCTTAAGCCTCAATCAACCTTAAAGACAATAAAACAAACCTTTTTGAACTTTTTACACAATTTATTCCAAAATAGAAAAATAAACTAATTCCTAAGGAAATGAAAGGAAAATGCCTAATTTCAAGCTCATAAAGTACAAAAAGTAGTTCAATCTGCTCGGTACAAAACCAACAGATTAAACTCCCTCACACTTAAGTCATTGATTGTCCTCAAGCAATCAAACAAAAAAAATAAATAGACGAGTTTCAGTCTGGATCATACAAGGATTAAGTTTTCAACATCTACTCTAGGCATTATATATTTTTCAATAATTCTAACATGATGAGCAAGTAACTTTACCATTATTGATTAAAGACATATAAGTTCAATAAGTTACAAGAAATATAAACATTAGGGTCTCATTGGTATAACTCCATCAATGCCTAATACAAGTACTTTTAATTATTGTAGTACAATATAGATAGCTATAATAAGATCATGAAATGTCATATTCATTTATGCATGGTGTTGTTTAAGTCGCATAGGGCTTTTCGGCTTGTAATGTTCTAAGGCTTAGGACATGTATGAATTTCAAAGAATTGCCAACATAAGAGGTTACGAACGTGAAAACAGTTTAACACATTGTATTGTTCCCTATTCTCCCTCTTTGGTGTCCCATTCCATCTCACCTCTTTATTTCTCCTTCTCTTACCTTCCTTTTCTCTCCACTTAGGAAATCTCAACATGGTCTAATCCCTTTAGCTAGCTTAGGAGTATTTTATTGAGCAAGATTTTTTTCTTTTGTGTTTTTGTGACTTTGTCACTTTTAATATTTCTTACTCATGAATTTTTCTTTTGTTTCTACTCATCTTTCTTTTTGATTTTTCATAATTTTTTCTCTTTCTAGCTTACTAAAGTTAATATCCCATACTGATTTTCCTATTTCACTCTTTGTTTTTACAAACTCCACTTTAATGTGTCTGCTTAGCCTCAATACATATGACCAAATTTCTATTATCGTGCAAAATAGGACCAAAGAAAAGAGTACACACAAATCAAATTTTTAGACTTTAAGGTCTGTAATGCAGTTCAAGAAGGGTCATTAAGCTCAAAGATGGGTACTAAATGGTAATTTGAAATAAGGTTTTGCTTTTTAGCTATAGATGCATCCAAACAATTGACCGCCTCCAAACGTACTCCAGTTCGATGTAGATTTAGGCTTCCGCAAGTATATAGATCAAGTTGTAAATATAGTGTGTACAACGAAACACTTGATAGTATTTCGAGGATCGTACCTAAAGGAGACTTGAGACTATAGTAAATTAAATCCTTGCAAAGAAAAAAAGTAATTAGTAATCACTTTAGGGATTATAGTATGAAAGATAATAAAAGAGTTGATTATGAAAAGCATAAATAGAAATGAAATAAAGTAAAGATTTGATATGTAGAAGTTCAATAAACGATTTTGGGGATTTTAGGTTTCTTCTGTATGAGTTCTTTAATTGTTGGGTTTTGGGGTTTTCCCCTCAATCAACTAGTCATTACCCCAATAAGATCTCTTGATCTTTCGCCAACATAGCAAGTCGATAGAGACTACTTATCGCCAGGTGTCACAGTCTAAACCAGTTTGTGGAAAAGGTTTTTAAGGACTGGCAATACCAATTTTGGGTTTGTTCCCACCTAAATGACGTTATGGGGTTGTCAGACCTAGTGTTTGATTGATGTTCTTCCTTTCCTAAACAGTTAATATGAAAGGTAAAATCCCTACTAAACAACAATTACATAATTGTACTTCCACTCCATAATTCCCCAAAAATGAAATAAGTTCCTCTTGGTTTTCTTAATCATACTTGAAACAAGAATATATAAAAACATATAATTAAATACTTCAAATGAAAAAGAAACTTGATTTGTATTAGCACACTATCGGGAAAAAATTCTCGAACGTGTTCTACAATCTCATTTCAAAATGATAATACAAAGTAAAAACTAAAAGCTAATAAACGGAGTGTTTAAACCTAATGCTAAGGGCCCTATTTATAGCCATGGCCGGTCGTTTACATTAACCCTAGGTCTACTGTCGTCCTTCATGTTTAAGTGGAACTGTAAAGACTGAAATGCCCTTCACTTGGTTCAGATTTCATGTCTAGGGCTCAATGTCGCGACACATAAGACCCATGTCACGACAAAGCCATCAGTTAACATATGAAGTGCCATCCTACAAGCGTTGTCATGACATAGCCCATGTATGTCGCGAAAAAGAAGTCAGTCTTCAAAATCTCCAAGTTTGGTCCCTTAGTTGCCACGTATATCATCTTATGTTGTGATGAAGTGATCAACCTCATAGTTGTGCAATTTCTTATAGCCTCCTGCATACTCACAAAGTACGTTAGCTAACCTTTAGGCCGTAATTGGCCTTAAAGAAAATAAAATAACATGCTAGCACTTAGGTTATACAATTTATTCAAAACAAGAATCTAAGTTAAATACTACGAAAACATGAAGAAACTACTTGATTTTAAGCTCTTCAAGTGTGAAAACTAGTTCAATCTATTGGGTATAAAATCAGTAGATCAAACTACCCCACACTTAAGTCTTCACTTATCCTCAAGCAAACAAAAGAAAGGGAAATAAAAGAGCTTGAGTTCATATTATACAAAGATTGGGGTCGTAGCATTTATTCTAGGCATTTCATATTTCTTAAAAAATTTATCATGATGAATAAGTATTTTACCATTTTTGTTCGAAAAATATATGAGTTTAGTAAGTTTACAAGAAATATAAATATAAATTTTTTATCAATAGAAGTCCATCAGTGCTTAATACAAATACTTTGATTATCCTAGCAGAATACAAATATTCATGCTGAGATCGTACAATTTCATACCTATTCATGCATAAAGTTGTTTAAGTCACATAGGGCTTTTCGGCTTGTAATGTGTTTAGGCTTGGGATAGGTATGTCATTCAAGGAACAATTAAGCATAAAAAAGGGTTACAAACATGAAAATAGTTTGATACATTGTATTGTTCCCTACTCTTCGATTTAATGTCCCATTCCATCTCACCCCTTTATTTCTCCTTCTTTCACCTTCGTTTTCTCTCCAATTTTAGGTAATCTCATATAATGCAATCCCCTTAGCTAGCCTATGAGTACTTTCTTTTCTTTGTTTTTTTAGTAAGATTCTTTTTCTTTTTGGTGACTTTACGATCTTGTCACTTTTTATATGTTTCCTTACTGAAGGTTCTCTTGTTTTGTATCTACTCATCTTTTTCTCTTTCTTTTGATTTTTTCACTATTCTTTTTCTTTTTGGCTAAGCTAAAGTTCATACATTATATTGATTTCCCTATTTCCCTATTTTATTTTATACCTCCACCGTAATGTGTCTACCTACCCTCAATATATATGGCCATACATCTATTTTCGTGTAAAATAGGAGCAAAGAAAAGAGTACACACAAATCAACTTTTTAGGTTTTTGAGGCTTATAGTGTAGTTCATCTAGAAGGGTTAGGGTTTGACTTTTTAGCTCTAGATGTATCCAAACAATGCCTTAGGTCATCCCTAAACATCTCAATATGCATAAATATTAATTTAATCATACAATCTCAAAATTACTATCTATCATATATATACTAGCATGCTCGTTTCCTCGTATTATGGACATCACTTGGTATTAATAACACCTTTCTATCTATACTTAATGTAACCTATAGAACTAAAAAAATTCATGCTCAAAAATTAAAAATTTCTCATCATCATGCCAAATGTAGTAATGAAATAATCAACCTATTATACATGCTCCTAACCAATCACTTGTATTTCTACAAGCTCAAGCAGATATCAAAAGACAAATATAAAAAATGAAAACTATATGCCAAAAATTCCTATGTTACCCCCACAGTTTAGAAAACACATTGTCCTCAATGTGTAGCCTTATAAGTAGTAAGGAAAGAAGTTACTCTATTGATCGTGAAGTTCCTCTTCTTCTCATGGTGGTTGTCCTTCTTCCTTTGGCGTGAATGCTCAAAATTATTGTGTCTCCATAATGTGGGGTTCCTACAATGAGAATTAAAGCATATATGAAAAAAAAAATTCTAATCCTACTTTTACGAATTATACGAGTCTGAAAAAAAAATCCCAAAATTACAAGTTTTAAAAAATTAAAAATCCAAAAACACTTTAGCCTTCTCGTCCATCTCATCCTTCTCATCATCATTGTCATCCTCATCTTTCGGTTCTTTTTCATTATGTTCTTCATTCACCATCCCAAACATGTCTGATATGTATTTAGTGACCCTAATATTATGTTTTCGAGCAACCTCTTGAAATATCGATTTCAATTCCTTAATCCACTGGATTATCCAATCGAGATTTGGATAACTCCCTTCACCAAATTCTTGTTGGGTTGGTGCCAACCTTTGTGTGGAAGTTGGTGTAGCGGTCAAATCTCGTGATTTCCTCTTCCCCTCCTTCATTTATTTAGCACAAAGTTCTCCGTATTGTTGGAAGAGGGTGTCACCAATGACAGCCTTTGATGGCTTCAATGTTTGGTCAATGGTTTTCATGGGCATTCCTACCCTTTTACATAAAGTCGTGATTAAGTGAGGAAAGAAAATCCCTACTTTTTGGCTTCTTACACTTCGACTTATATTTTGGTGGATCCACTTCCCTATACAAACCTGCTTTTTCTACAAAATTGCAAATAATAATATTACTCGAAAAGCATTGACATTAGAAACATTTAAAGTTGGTATCATGCGTGTGCATATAAATTGGATCCACATTTTGGCTTCAAGAAACATAATGGCTTGGTTAAATGAAGTAGGGATGCTATTGCTTGGCCTAAATTTCCATTCCCCCATTCCCTGAATCAAATATGTAATTACTTCATTCATATTTATATCACTAAAGGATTCTAAGTTGGATTGATCTAAGAAATCCTGTTCATAATAAGGAGCATCGAAGAATTTACATATTATTTTGGGGGGGATTGTCCAAAATCGTTCCCACCTATTATACCGAACTAGAGGCCATATTTCATTACACAAAACCATTAATGGCTCAAAACCTCTCTTTTGAGTGAATGTCTTTCCTTGAAGCTCATTAAATTATTTTTCCACATTCGTATTCACAAAATTCAAAGGATTTGTACCCAATGATGGTTCAGATTCTACAGTACATCTAACCTTTCTAGGAGGAATTTTAAATAATAGAAATATAAGAATAGGAACTTTAAACCTCGTTTAGTGGTTTTCTCCTCTTGCTTGGAGACTTGAAAAGTGAAAAATAGAAAATAGGAAGAGAAAGGATTTTTAGGTTTTTTACAATGTTTTTGTGAGTTAAAATAAGATGGAGTATGTTAGAATAGTGTTTTAGTATTTATAAGGGTTAGATATTAGGGTTATAAGGTGTAAAAATTCAGAAAAATAAGCCCTTAGCTGCTAGTTTATGCAGTTGGGTTGGATCGGTACTACAAAAATTGTAGTTGATGTCGCAACACTAGGGGTCTACGTCGCGACAAACACCTCAGTTCCTCTTTGTCGCGACATATTGAAGCTTTGTCACGACATTCTCCTCAATTTTGGAACCGCCTAACCTGTTCTCGTCATTGCGACACAGACAAAGTTACATCGCGACATCGGCATCAATCTTTTTTTCTTTGGTTCTGCCACCTATGTTGCGACACAAAGGATGGTGTGTCACAACATACCCCTGTTTCCTATTAAATACTCAAATAAAAACATATTAGAAAGATATACAATAATATACATAAGTTAGTACCACCTCCTTTACCTTTAAGTCTTACAAATTTATTTATTTCAATATTTATGGTGTTTTGTGCATCATATTAAAGTTTGGTTCAAAAATTTTATTGTTTGGATAGTTAATTGAATAAAAAGGACTAAATTGTAATAGGTGCAAAGGTATAGAGGTTTAATTAGAAGGACCAAATGAGTAAATTAACCTAAAGTATTTTAGTGGGTGGATTAGCATGAGTTATATTAATTATAAATAGATTTAATTAAGGTTAAAAAGGGGTTAATTAAAGCTTAATGATAAAAGTCTCAAAATTTACAAAATTGTCATTCTTGGATAAGTAAAAATATTAAGAAGAAATTGACAATTTCTTCATTTTCTTTCTTCTTTAAACAGAAAAGTGAAGAAACCTAGGGTTTTCATTGTTGAAATTTAAAAGCTTTGATACGGTAAGAAAACCTAGATCGTTTTTAGTAATTTTTATGTTTTTGAGTCCGTATTATCTTAATCTAGCTTATGCAAGGACTAATTTGTGAATCTGTCAAATGTTATGAAACTTGCCATTGTTGAAAATGCTTGTTCTTGAAAGCTTTTGATATATTTGAATGTTTGATGCTTGGGTTAAATCTTTGAGATTTTTTATGAAATTAGGGTTTAAGGACTAAAATGTGAAAATGATGAAATTACATGCATTGTTGTGAAAATAAAAGTGTGAAGGGGTGGGATAAACACCCTAGAAAATTAGGCTAAGGTTGGTTGTGTAAGAGACTTGTAACATCCCCACTTTAAAAAAAAAATTCATTATCAAGTTCAGGGACTAAATTGAATAAGTTGGAAAAGTATAGGAACTAAAAGTGCAAATATTCTAATTTTATTTTGATGGAAGGGATCCAATGGTAATTTTACCATTTCCTTAAAAAAATCAATGAATTTTTTTTATGTTTTCAAATGATATATTAATTAATAATAATATTGAACATTTTGTTCTCATCTTTCTTTATGCTCTATTTCAAAACTTTTCTTTTGTTCTTTGTTTCTCACGAAAGGGAAAGAAAAAATTTCTTTCATCATTTTCTTTCAAAATTCAAGCATAAGGTATGGTTTTTCTTCAAAATTTTCATAGATTTTGAATATTTGAAGCTTGTTCTATATATATATACCAATAATTTTTGATTTCATCAAGTATTTTGAAAGTTACCATTAAAGAACATTGATGGAAGATTAGGAAATTTAAGTGAAATATGTATATTTTCATGATAGGATTAGAAGAAGAATTCTAGTTTATTAGAAGTTGAAAAAGAAATAAAATTGGATGGGAAGTTTATTTGGTTTATTTGGTTACGGTGACGGGGTAGTAGAGAAATTTGACTATTTTGAGTAATATTGGTGCTAAATGATAGCTCATGAATTAGTGAGTACTCTGGTGAAGACAAAGTTGAAAACGAATAATCGAGTTGTAAGATATTATTAGTTTTAGTATTAAAATGGGTAAATGATATTATTTCGTATTTAATTGCTCTTATTGTAGCTAAAAACGAAGCAAGCACTTTGAAAGAGAAAGACGAAGAGAAAAAGTAAAGCGATTAAAATTTCGGTTTGTGCTAATATCTTATTTTCATTACATAAAGCTTTAGAATAATTAGACTATTATGATTAATTATATTAATTTATTTTTATATTATTTTTATGAGTTTTGAATGAGTTTGAATTATTTAGTTAATATTTATAAAATTATGATTTGACATGAAACATGTTTAATTTTTCAAATGATTAAATTAGCAAATTTATGGTTATGGTTTGAACTTGAGTATTATGATTTTATATGTTTGAGCAAGAAAATATTTAATATGTTTTTGAATTGGAAGCCTAATTTTATATTCGGTAAAATATATGATTTGATCATGATATGAAAATAGAATTGAGGTGAAACGGATTATGAAACTTGATTTTTACCCCGGTACACTAAGTTAGACTAGATCAGATATAGTTGGCATGCCATAGTCTTTATATTAGAGGATTTAGATCTCCCCAATTCCTAGACGGTCGAGGGAGAAAAGGCCAAATTGGTTGATTTTTATTATTGTTAGTCCCAATTCCCTGAGGGTTGTGGACTACTCTGATAGCCATCGTTGCCGAACAACTCGGGTGGCGGATTCGTGTAACTGGTTATGAGTCTAAATTTTAGTAAGGGGTTTAAATTGAAAGAAAAGCAAAAAAAGAAAGTTGAATATGTTCGAATTTCCTTATTGTGTGAATAAAATTGATTATGTGATTTTAATTTTGATTAAAAAGCTTATTGTTATTTATTTATTCTTATTAACTAATCTATATTTAATACTTATGTAATGATTTATATGATATTAGCACCATTGAGTATAAAAATTGCTCAGCGTACAGTTTGTCTATTTTTCCATGCACATGTAGTTAGATTTTGGTAGATCGTTCCAACAGCATCCGAAGAACCGAAAATCAACTAAAAAAAGTTGGTGAAAAGTTTCTTTTTGGTTAAATTTATGGCATGTACATAGGCTTATATATATAATATTGTGTCATAAATTAAATTTAAATATGTTTATTATGTCTCTTTTGCTAGTACTTTATAATGTTTTGATGAAATGGTTAAACGTAGATATCAAATTTGTTGAAATGTTTTGAGAAATTGAAGTGTTGGGAATTGATTTGGGAGATTATTTGAATGTGACTATATTGTGAAATGTAAATTTTACAGGGAGATTTTATATAAATAGGCAGAAATGCTACCGAAATTTTTATAAAATAATTTTACCACTACATTTTCTTTAAAAAAAATTAAATAATAATAGAAAAGTAAGTTGTTTCGGCAACGAAATGTGACCTTTTATATTCGGATGCAACAACTGGGTCAAGTATAAGGTGTCACATTTGAGTGGTATCAGAGTTATCTGAATCTGATATTGGGTGAGTAAAATTTTGATGTATTGTGTATAGTTAAGTCTAGTGTACATGCCATCATTAAATATTTAGTTTGAGTTGAAATCGGATGCTGAAATTGCTTTATTTAAAATTTTGTATAGTAAAATAGACCCAATCCACCTGATGATGAAGGAACTAGTGTTCATCAGTCCCCGAGTACTTCAAGATAGAAACAGTCGGCTCAAGGTGAAGATCCATTATTGCATATTGTTGCTGATTTGTTACAGAGAGTTGCTGGTGTTTCACCTAAGCCTGCACCTCCCGCTAGACAGAGAGGGTCTTTGATTAAAGAAGTAATAAAGCATGGGGCAACTAAGTTTAGAGGTGTGAGAAGTGTTGATCCTTCTACTACTGAAGAGTGGTTAGAATCAGTTGAAAAGATATTCGAACAATTAGAATGCACCCGAGCTGAGTGTTTAAAGTGTGTTGTGTCTCTACTGCAAGGAGATGCCTTTCATTGGTGGAGAACAGTGGTTTGTTCTCATCGAGCAGATCAAATTAATTGGAAGTTGTTTCAAACTGAGTTTAACAAGAGGTATGTTGGAGAATTGTATCTAGAAGAAAGGAAGAATGGGTTTATTGAGCTGAAACAGGAAAAAATGAATGTTACTGATTATGAACGAGAATTTCTTCGTTTGTCTAAGTATGCTCCAAAATTGGTTCTTACTGATGAAGCTAGCTGGAAACGCTTCCATCAAGGATTGAGAGATGAGATTAAAGTTCAGTTGGCTTCTCAGAGGATTACAAAGATTGTTGATATGGTAGACAGAGTCAAAATGGTAGAGCAAGTAATAGGGTTAGATAAAGAGAAAGTGGATGATAAAACTCAAGGAAAAAGGCCGATTGGTTCTAGCTCACAGCCACCTCCTAAACGAGCTAGAGATTTCAAAAGTCAAGGGAGATCCACATCACTTCAAATTGGTGCTAATAGCAAAAGCCAATCTAGACAGTCATTTACTCTAATAGCTAGAATAGACCATCCTAGTCGTACTGTTTGGATACCTCAGTGTGATTATTCCGGAAAGAGTCATAAAAGAGAATGCTGGTGTAAGATCGGAGCATGTATTAGATGTGGTTCGATGGAGCATTATGTTCGGGATTGTTCGAAGTTGGTTGATGTTACTCCTGTGTCATCTCAGAAATCAACTTTTGTAGCTCGAGGTCGTGGCAGTACTCGAGGTGGTGACAATAGTAGAGGCAATCAAGGGAGAGTCACTGATTCATCCACGAGTCATGCAGAGGCTACCATTCCTGCCAGAGTTTATACTATCAGGATCAGAGATAAGGGTGATGCCACTAATGTTGTTTCTGGTATTTTTCTTTATTTTCTATATTTATTCATGGATTGATAGATCCCGGTTCTACACATTCATACATGAGAACTGGGTTGATTAAAACCAAGAACTAGTAGATGAGATGTCTGAGGTTAGAATTAATGTTTCAAATCTAATAGGACATTCAGTGATAGTAAATCAAGTATGTAAGTGGTGCCTTATTGAGATTCAGGGTAAAATATTTCCAGTTGACTTATTGTTGATGCCGTTTGATGAATCTGATGTTATTTTGGGAATGGATTGGCTGTCAGAGCATGGTGTAATTCTTGATTGTCGAAAGAAAAAGTTTATGATACAAGATTCAAATGGTTAAGAGATGGAAATGAAGGGTATGAAACCAGTTGGTTCTTGCCGAATTATCTCAGCAATAAAGGCAGATAAATTGATTAATCAGGGTTGTGAAACGTTTCTTGCTTATGTTATGAATTCGGCTATGAAAAGTTCAAAATTGGAGGAAATCCGTAAGGTGACTGAACTTCCAGATGTGTTTCTTGAGGATTTACTAGGATTTCCACCTAACAGAGAGGTGAAGTTTGCAACTGAAGTATACCCGGGAACTACTCCAGTATCTATTGCCCCTTATCTCATGTCACCATAAGAGTTGAAAATACAGTTGTAAGATTTATTAGATCGAGGCTTTATACGATCCAGCGTATCACCTTGAGGCGCACTAGTGTTGTTTGTAAAGAAGAAAGATGGTTCGTTGCGATTGTGTATCGATTATCGTCAGTTAAACAAGGTGACGATAAAGAATAAATATCCTTTGCCTTGTATTGATGATTTATTTGATCAATTGAAAGGCACAACGATGTTCTCTAAGATTGATCTGAGATCTGGTTATTACCAATTGAAGGTGAAGGAAAGTGATATACTGAAGATTGCTTTTCGAACCAGATATGGACATTATGAATTCCTAGTGATGCCTTTTGGGTTGACTAATGCTCTTGCAGTATTTATGGATCTTATGAATCGTATTTTTTAGCCATATTTAGATCAATTTGTAGTGGTATTTATTGATGCTATTTTAATTTATTCAAAGACTGAGGAGGAGCATGATCAACATTTAAGGATTGTGTTACAGAAATTGCGAGAAAAACAGCTTTATGGGAAATTTAGCAAATGTGAGTTTTGGTTATCTGAAGTAGTGTTCCTTGGGCATATAGTCTCGACTGAAGGTATCCTTGTAGATCTGAAGAAAGTTGAGGCCATTTTCGAATGGAAACAACCGAAGAATGTTTTAGAAATTCACAGCTTTTTAGGATTAGCGGGATACTATAGGAGATTCATTGAAGGATTTTCAAAGATAGTTTTTCCCTTAACTCGACTACTTCAGAAGAATGTACCATTCAAATAGGATGAGCAGTGCTAGGAAAGCTTTGACACGCTTAAGAAATTATTGATCGAGGCTCAGTGTTAACACTCCCAGAATCGAGAAAGGAGTTTGTGGTATATAGTGATGCTTCACTTAATGGTATTGGTTGTGTTTTGATGCAAGATGGAAGAGTGATTGCATATGCTTCACGAAAACTAAGACCATATGAACGTAACTATCTGAGCATGATTTAGAATTGGTAGCAGTGGTTTTTGCATTAAAAATATGGAGACACTATTTATATGGTGAAAAGTGCTACATCTACACAGATCACAAAAGCTTGCATTATCTTCTCACCTAGAAAGAATTGAACTTGAGACAACGTCGTTGGATAGAGTTGTTAAAAGATTATGATTGTGTGATTGATTATCATCCAGGTAAAGCAAATGTTATTGTTGATGCTTTGAGCCGAAAATCCCTAGCTTATTTGAAATCAATGTTTGCACAGTTAAGTGTTTGTGATAATGGTGCCTTATTAGCTGAATTAAAAGTGAAGCCCCAGTTAATTGAGCGGATTAAAGAGGCTCAGCAAAATGATGAAAAGGTGATGGAAAAACGAAGAACGATTAAGCGCAGTGGCCCGGGAGATTTTGATATTGAAGATAATGGTTGTGTAAGATTTCATGGAAGGATTTATGTACCAAACAAGGTTGAATTGAAGAATGAGATACTTTGAGAGGCGCATAATAGTCCTTATGCTATGCATCCAGGAAGTACCAAAATGTATCGGGATTTGCGAGAATTATATTGGTGGCCAGGTATGAAGAAAGAGATTACAGAATATGCTACAAAGTGTCTTACTTGTCAAAGGGTAAAAGCTGAACATCAAGTTTCGATAGGGCTACTTCAGCTTATATCGATTCCCGAGTGGAGATGGGATATAATAACTATGGATTTCGTCAGTGGTTTACCTCTCACTCGAAAGAAGCATAACACCATATCGGTTATAGTGGATCGATTGATGAAATCAGCTCATTTTCTACCAGTAAGGAAGGACTGGCCATTAGATAAGTTTGCAGAATTATACATAGCAGAGATAGTGAGATTCCATGGTGTGCAAAAATCTATTATGTCAGATCGTGATCCTCGATTCACTGTAAGATTTTGGAAGAAGTTGCATGAATCATTTGGAACCAGATTGAATTTTAGCACAACCTTTCATCCTCAGATAGATGACCAATCAGAACACGTAATTCAACTGTTAGAATATATGTTACGAGCTTGTGTCATTGACTTTGATACTGATAGGGAACGATACCTACCACTTGTAGAATTTCCATATAATAATAGTTTCCAATCAAGTATTCAGATGGAACCTTATGAAGCTCTATATGGACGTAAATATCATACTCCATTGTGTTGGACTGAACTTTGTGAAAAGAATATGGTGGGCCTAGAATTAATACAAGAAATAGAAGAAAAGATTCGATTGATTAAAGAAAAATTAAAAGCAGCTTCAGATCGGCAAAAGTCTTATGCTGATTTATAAAGAAGAGAAATTGAGTATGAAGTGGGAGATAAAGTATTTCTAAAACTTTCTCTATGGAAAAAAAATTATGAGATTTGGTCAAAAAGGAAAATTAAGTCCAAGGTTCATTGGACCATACAATATTATAGAAAGAGTTGGGCCTGTTGCTTATTGATTAGCTTTGCCACTAGAATTAGATCTAATCCATAATGTGTTTCATGTATCGATGCTTGGAAGATATAGATCGAATCCATCACATGTTTTGTCAATGGAAAACATTGAGATACGATTTGATTTATCATATGAAGAAGAACCAGTGCAAATTTTAGCAAGAGATGTAAAAGAGTTGAGTAACAAGCGAATTCCTTTGGTAAAAGTATTGTGGAGGAATCATAGTATAAAAGAAGCTACTTGGGAACATGAGGATATAATGCGATCTCAATATCCACAACTCTTTAGGTAAATTTCGAGGACGAAATTTTTAAGGGGGGGAGAATTATAACATCTCACTTTAAAAAAAATTTCATTATCAAGTTTAGGGTCTAAATTGAATAAGTTGGAAAAGTATAGGAACTTAATTGCAAATATTCTATTTTTATTTTGATGGAAGGGATCTAATGGTAATTTTAGCATTTCTTTAAAAAAATCAATATTTTTTTTATGTTTTCAAATGATATATTAATTAATAATAATATTATAATAAATAATAATATTTTATTATTTATATTATAAAATATAAAGAAAAGAAAGAAAGAGAACATTTTGCTCTCATCTTTCTTTATGCTCTGTTTCAAAACTTTTCTTTTGTTCTTTGTTTCTCACGAAAGGGAAAGAAAAATTTTCTTTCATCATTTTCTTCAATATTCAAGCATAAGGTATGATTTTTCTTCAAAATTTTCATAGATTTTGAATATTTGAAGCTTGTTCTACATATATATACCAATAATTTTTGATTTCATCAAGTATTTTGAAAGTTTCCATTAAAGAACATTGATGGAAGATTAGTAATTTTAAGTGAAATATGTATATTTTCTTAATAGAAAATGATTAGAAGAAGAATTCTAGTTTATTAGAAATGTGAAAAAGAAATGAAATCGGATGAGAAGTTTATTTGGTCTATTTGGTTATGGTGAAGGGGTAGTAAAGAAAATTGACTATTTTGAGTAATATTGGTGCTAAATGATAGCTCATGAATTAGTGAGTACTTCAGTGAAAACGGAGTTAAAAAAAAATAATCGAGTTGTAAGATATGAGAATTTCGGATTTGGAAGCTTAGTATATTGACTTGATTAATCATTCATATTTATGTTGTTTTTATTAGTTTTAGTCTTAAAATGAGTAAATGGTATTATTTCATATTGAATTGCTCATATTGTAGCTAAAAACGAAGCAAGCACTTTGAAGGAGAAAGACGAAGAGAAGAAGTAAAGCGATTAAAATTTCGGTTTGTGCTAATATCTTATTTTCATTACATAAAGCTTTAGAATAATTAGACATTTATGATTAATTATATTAATTTATTTTTATATTATTTTTATGAGTTTTGAATGAATTTGAATTATTTAGTTAATATTTATAAAATTATGATTTGAGATGGAACATGTTTAATTTTTCAAATGATTAAATTAGCAAATTCATGGTTATGGTTTGAGCTTGAGTATTATGATTTTATATGTTTGAGCAAGAAAATATTTAATATGTTTTTGAATTGGAAGCCTAATTTTATATTAGGCAAAATATATGATTTGATCATGATATGAAAATAGAATTGAGGTGAAACGGATTATGAAACTTGATTTTTACCCCGGTACACTAAGTTAGACTAGATCAGATATAGTTGACATGCCATAGAGTCTTTATATCAGAGGATTTAGATCTCCCCAATTCCCAGAGGGTCGTGGGAGAAAAGGTCAAATTGGTCGGTTTTTATTATTGTTAGTCTCAATTCCCTGAGGGTCGTGGACTACTCTGATAGCCATTGTTGCCGAACAACTTAGGGTGGTGGTTTCATGTATCTGGTTATGAGTCTAAATTTTAGTACGGGGTTTAGATTGAAAGAAAAGCAAAAACAAAAATTGAATATGTTTGAATTTACTTATTATGTGAATTAAATTGATTACGTGATTTTAAATTTGATTAAAAAGCTTATTGTTATTTATTTATTTTTATTAACTAATCTATATTTAATAATTATGTAATGATTTATATGATATTAGCACCACTAAGCATAAAAATTGTTCAGCGTACGGTTTGTCTATTTTTCCGTGTTCAAGTAGTTAGATTTGGTAGATCGTTCCAACAGCATCCAAAGAATCGAAAATTAGCTCAAACAAAGTTGGTGAAAAGTTTCTTTTTGGTTAATATTTATGGCATGTACATAGGCTTATATATAAAATATTGTGTCACAAATTAAATTTAAATATGTTTATTATGTCTCTTTTGATAGTACTTTATAACCAATGTTTTGATGAAATGGTAAAACATAGATATCAAATTTGTTGAAATGTTTTGAGAAATTGAATTGTTGGGAATTGATTTGGGAGATTATTTGAATGTGACTATATTGTGAAATGTAAATTTTATAGGGGGTTTTATGTAAATAGGCAGAAATGCTTTCGAAATTTTTATAAAATAATTTTACCACTATGTTTTCTTTTAAAAAAAAAAATAATAATAGAAAAGTAAGTTTCTTCGGCAATGAAATGTGACATATTATATTCTGATCCAACAACTAGGTCAGGTATAAGGTGTCACAAGAATGGTTATTTTGCATGCTTTGTTGTGAAAGGACTAGTTTTAATAAAAGGAAACTATTACGAGTAAAATCGTAATTTTCTTAAAAAGGACTAAATTTTGTTCAATGAATCAATTATGTGACTTAATGTGAGAATTGGATGATTTGTGGATGTAGACTACGATCGTGTTTCTGATCGCGGAATAGAGAAATTAGTGGAGTAGCCTTGAAGTCTTTCCTCAATTGCAATCTAGTCCGGTAAGTTCGTATTGTAAATTTTACTTATTATTTCTTACATGTATATTGCCAATGTTCAACAAATTGGAAGCATTTGGCATTGAAGAGATCAAGGAAAAAGAAACGAAAAGATAGTAGGCTTTATGCCGTTGAAAATTATCGACGTGATGGCTGGGGTACCACATATGTTGCGAGTCCTCGACAGCTTGTATGAGCAGCATCATGATTCAGAAAGAGATATGAATACTAAATGGATTATAGACCCTTCGATGATTGGGACTTATGCTTTATGCATACTCCCGACAGCTCGTGTGAGCAGCATCGTTAGGGGACAGTTTACAGATAGACACCGTACCGATGGTTAGGGTACCGAATATGTTATGAGTCATCGACAGCTCGTACGAGCAACATCGGGTACTAGTAACAGAAAGTTATCGATAGGGAAATTGAAAGTTGTGTTTAACTCAAGAAACAATGGAATTTTCCTGGATCAGTTGAGCTATATTCTGTTAATTACAAATGTTGGTAACTTCTTAAACTATCGAACTTACTAAGTTATGAAGCTTACCAAAGATGTTGTTTTTTTGATCGTTTTGCTGACTGAAGATCGGATCATCGTCATCTCTTTGAAGTCACACTATCATGAAAATCGTTGGTAGTTTTTGCATCACTCGGTCTTATGACATGTACTAGGATGATGTTATTTACTTCTTTATGTTCTTGAACTCGTGGAAACCTTGTTACGTTTCAAATATAATAATGCATATTGATGACATGAATGGTTATGTTGATAAACTTTTGTTTGGGTATGATCCTTGTGAATTTGCATACTTGTTTCGATAGTTGAAAACTAAGTATCGATAGTCATGTATCTAGAAGTATCTGAATTCTACATGTTTGAATCGGTAAAGGTAGCAGGGCAAGACTTCTACTCTTTGGAGTTTTTAGTATCGATAGAGGTCGGTAGATGAGTCACTTGTATCGGTAGAACTATCACTTGTATTGGTAGAAATCTACACTATTCCTGAACTGTTTATTGACTTGGCAACTACCGATACTTGTCCATCAAGTACCCATAGAAGTCCCCAGAGATGTCAGAAATGACCATTTTACCCTTAATGAATTGAGCTTATAATCAAATGATGAATTATAATGTGTTAAATGAAATCCTTAATAGAAATAAAGTCCAAATAATATTTCGTAAAGATAAACAGTGGTAAATGAATAGTAAAATACTGGAATCCTAACCGACACAGTATTTGGGATTTGGGTGTTACATTTAGTGGTATCAAAGCTTACGATTTAGCCATTTCTCAGACTCTTATGACTATATTAAAATAATTTTGTAGTACATGCCATATGAACTTTTATAGTGTGATACAGGTGAATCCGATCTAACCATAGTTTTGCAGATAAAAGTAAAGATGTCTGATTCTGAAATAGATGAGACTAACGAAGTAAATAACAATTAGTTGACGAGTGATTCCGAAGCTACTCATGAGGCTCTTATCTTGTCGATGATAGAAAACGAAGCCAAAAACATGTTCTTTGGCTTGATGGGACAATGGTTCACAAAATTTATGCAGAATAACTGTATGGCACCACCTACTCCACCCCTAACTACACAGCTTGCTGCCCGACCTACAGTACCTCTTGTAATGCCTCCACCTCCTCCGGTAACAAAATAGAGGTGTTGTATTTCGATAGATAGGGTAAGAAAGTATGAGGTAGGAGAATTTCGTGGAAATGCGGAGGATGGTCTATCCAAGGCTGAGTATTGGTTGGAAAACACCCTAAGGGTACTAAATGAAATGGCTTGTCGACCCGAAGATTATGTAAGGTGTGCCGTTTCGTTGCTAAAAGATGAGGTTTATAATTTATGGGTAATAATCGTAGCAGTAATGCCGGAAAACAAGATTACTTGAGAATTTTTCCAGATGGAGTTTAAAAAGAAGTATGTTAGCAAGAGGTATCTAAATAAGCAGTAAGAATTTCTAGAGTTGAGACAGGGAAACAAGACTATGGCAAAATACAAATAGGAGTTTGTATTTCTTAACAAGTATGCACGAGAGATTGTACCTACAGACGAGGCTATGTGTGTTCGATTTAAGGACGATTTGAACGATGAAATAAAGATGATGGTAGGTGGTTCAGAAATACGACCATTTATTGTCTTGGCAAATAGAGCACAGTAAATGGAAGAGGTATACAACTAGAAGAAACAGAGAGAGAAGAGATTTCGGGATATTAGGAAGAAGAATCCTACTAGAACCTTTTCGATGCCACCAACGAAGAAATTCAGTGATAGCGAAGTTTGAGGAGCAATCTCTTCCAGCTTTCTTAGTAGGAGCCGATTAGGACCACTAGAATCTAGATTTCAGAACCAGCCAGCTAATAGTGTGGCTAGTGTTCGTAACGTGCCAAAAACCAATGTATGAGCATTGTAAAAGAATCCATTCAGGTGAATGTCGGTTGATTAAGGGAGCCTGTTTTCGATGTGAAGGTACCAGTCACTTCATGTGAAATTTTCCAATGAATTCTGAAGCAAGGGAAGATCGGAGTGTTAACCCTCCAGTTACACCACAGAAAGGTAGACACCCGGGGCAAAATAGCAGTGTAAGTGGAAATCAAAATGAAAATAGAGATAATGTGAGTAGGTCAGAAGCTCGAGTGCCTGCACAGACTTATGCCATCCGAGCTAGAGAAGAGGCTACCGCTCTCGATGTTGTGACTGGTATATTCTATCTTTTAATGATATTGTGTGTTCTTTGATTGACCCGGGGTCGACTCATTCATATATTTGTACTACATTAGCTAATGATAAGAAATTTTTTGTTGAGTCAACTGAATTGGATGTGCAAGCTACAAACCCATTGGGTCATAATGTCATTGTTAACATGGTATGTTGTAAATGTCTACTAAAAGTCCAGGGCTATGAACTTTCTGCTGATCTAATGCTATTTCCATTCACCCAGTTTGACGTGATCTTGGGTATGGATTGGTTATCTGAGCACGATGCAGTAGTAAATTACAAGCAAAGACATATTAGTTTGAAATGCCCGATAGGTGAAGTGATTACGATGGAGTCCGATAGATTAAATAGTGAAACTAAGGTGATTTTAGCTATATCAGCACAAAAGATGGTTTGTAGAGGCTATAAAATATTTTTGGCATACATACTTGACACATGGGGTTTAGGAATAGAGTTAAAATAGGTACCAGTTGTTAATGAGTATACAGATGTGATTCCAGAAGAATTACCGATTTTGCCGCCAACCAGAGAGGTGGAGTTTAGTATTTATTTGCTACCTGGTATTGCTCTGTTCTCAATTTCACCATATAGAATGACACCAATTGAGTTGAAAGACACCAATTGAGTTGAAAGAATTAAAAGCTCAACTACAAGAATTGTTAGACAAAGGGTTCATACAACCTAGAGTATCTCTTTGGGGTGCGTTCGTGTTATTTTTGAAAAAGAAAGATGGATCGATACGGATGTGTATAGATTACCGGTAACTAAATAAGGTGACAATCAATAATAAGTACTAATTGCCTCATATTGATGAGTTATTTGATCAGTTAAAGGGTGCAACTGTATTTTCCAAGATAGACCTCTGGTCAGGTTACTACTAATTGCGAGTAAAAGACCGCGATATAATGAAAATGGCATTCAGGACCTAGTATGCCCATTATGAGTTCCTAGTTATGTCGTTTGGGTTGACTAACGCCCCTGCAGCATTTATGGACATGATGAACATAGTATTTCAGCCTTAGTTGGATAGGTTTATGGTTGTGTTTATTGATGACATATTGATCTACTCCAAGACAGAGTTAGAGGATACTCAATATTTGAGAGAGGTGTTATGGATTTTGTGAGAAAAGTAGTTGTATGCAAAATTTAGTAAATGTGAATTCTGGGTTAGAGAGGTTGGATTTTTGGGACACGTAGTATATTCGGAAGGAATGCGTGTTGATCCAAGTAAAGTCTCAACTATTCTCAATTGGAAGGTATCGAAGAATATCCCTAAGGTACGCAGTTTTCTTGGATTGATAGGTTATTATCGTCAGTTTGTGAAAGATTTCTCTATCATAGCTTTGCCGATGACGAAATTGCTACAGAAAAACATCCAGTTCGTTTGGTCTGATAAGTGCCAACAAGTTTTGAGCAGTTGAAAAAGTTGTTAATTGAAGCTCCGATCCTTACGTAGCCAGATTCGGGAAAAGAGTTCGTTGTTTATAGTGACGCGTCTTTAAATGGGTTGGGATACGTTTTGATGCAAGATGGGAAAGTGATAGCTTATGCCTCTCGTCAGTTAAAGTCGCATGGAAAGAATTATCTGACCTATGATCTGGATTTAGCTACTATAGTTTTTGCGTTAAAGATTTGGTGTCACTATCTTTATGGGGAGAGATGCCATGTGTTACTGATCATAAGAGTTTAAGGTAACTAATGACACAAAAGGAGTTGAATTTGTGATAGCACCGACGGTTAGAGCTGTTAAAAGATTACGACCTTGTGATTGACTATCACCCAGGGAAGGTTAATGTTGTTGCCGATGCTTTGAGCCAAAAATCATTGTTTGCATTGAGAGAATTGAACGCTCGGTTGTCTTTGGAGAATGATGGTTTTGTTACAGCTGAAATTAGGAGGAGACCGCTATTTCTACAACGAATTCGATAATTTCAGAGAAATGACCCGAAACTAATAGTTAAAAAGGAGCAGATACAGAGTAATGCCATTATAGGGTTTATAGTAGATACAAAGGGTATGTTGTATTATAGAGGTGGGGTATATGTTTCGAATGATTCGGATTTAAGATGAGACATTCTGATGGAAGCTCACAGCAGCACTTATTTCATTCATCTGGGAAGCGTGAAAATGTACAACAACCTGAAGAAAATGTATTGGTGGCCAGGTATGAAGCGAGAGATTTTAGAGTTTGTGACTAGATGCCTTATATGTCAACAAGTGAAAGAAGAGCGCCAGGTACCATCTGGGTTACTACAGCCGATTTCCATCTTGGAATGGAACTGGGAGCGGGTTACTATGGATTTTGTCACAAGACTTCTGTAACCCTGAGAAAGAAAGATATGATCTGGGTAATAGTAGACAAATTGACAAATTCAGCTCACTTCATCCCTATCCGAGTAGACTACCTGCTTGAGAGACTAACTGAGTTATATGTGTTCGAGATCGTACTACTACACGAAGTAAAGTATCTATTATCTCTGATAGGGACCCACATTTTACCTCGATGTTTTGGGGTTTGTTGCATGAAGCTTTAGGAACCAGGCTGAATTTTAGCACTGCACGTCATCCGCAAATCAGTTAGAGTGAGTGATATAGATTCTTGAAGATATTCTACGATGCTGTATACTTGAGTTTGAGAGAAGCTAAGAGAAATATCTACCGTTGGTAGAGTCTGTATATAATAACAGCTACCAGTCTAGTATTAAAATGACACCGTTTGAAGCATTATATGGTAGGAAATGCAGAACACCTTTGTACTAGTCAGAGTTGGGCGAGCCTAAGCTGTTTGGAACCGACTTGATTCATGAGACTGAAGACAAAGTGTGGGTAATCCGCGACTGCTTTAAAGCAGCGTCCGATCGACAACAGTCATACGTAGATCTTAAAAGGAAAGATATAAAATTTGAAGTGGGAGACTGAGTCTTTTTGAGAGTTTCACCTTGGAAGAAAGTACTAAGGTTTGCCAGAAAAGGAAAACTGAGCCCACGGTTTATCGAGCCGTATGAGATCATTGAACGGGTTGGCCCTATAGCATATAAGCTGGCTTTACGACCAGAACTAGAGAAGATTCATAATGTATTTCATGTTTTGATGCTGAGACGGTATAGATGGAATCCTTCCCATGTGATTACACCTTGTGAGGATGAGATATAACCAGATTTTTGTATTCAGAAGAACCAGTTAAGATTTCGACTCGCGAGGCAAAAGAGTTACGAAACAAAAGGGTACCATTGTAAAGGTATTATGGAACTGACACTGGCTTGAAGAAGCTACATGGAAGACAGAAGCTTCAATGAGATCATAGTACCCTAACTTGTTTACCGATGAGGCCGCCACCCAACTGGATGTGAAAGAGCAATCTGTTGCTCCAGGTGGTTCGAGGGACAAAAAGAGAAAGCGCAAAGACAAGAAAAAGAGACATAAGGAAGGAGAGCGCCCCAAGAAAAAGAAGAAGAAAACCAAAGCAGCCACGACGTCGACTGCACAACAATGAGTTAGTTTTACTTCTCAGTAGATAGTTACATGCATTTTATTTAGTTGTCATTGTATTTTTATTTGTCACTGCATTTTTCATATTAGTTTAACTGCATTGTAGTTGCTTTTCCATTCTTGTTTGTATAATATTGTCAGTGCATTAGGGACAATGCAGACATTAAGTTTGGGGCATATTGTGTGAAATGGAAATGCGATTGCGCTTACATATTTGAATTTTACTTGTTTCTTTAGTTAATAAAAATATGTAGAATTTCAACAAAAATTTGACAATAATTTTTTTTTTATGCGTAAATCTTGAATTTATTGGGATGCTGATATTTGAATTGGATGAATGTGAATGAATATTGAGCTCTTCTATTTTTGAATGGATAGTAGCAATCTTTGAATCTTGCACTAACTTGCCAATTGCAGCGACATTGTTTAATAAAGAACACTCCAATGTGAGTGCATTGTGACTTATCAAGGGAGAACACTTCGTTGCATGTGTTAGAAATATCATCTAGCAAAAGGCTATCACTGCAAGAGTGTGTGTCGTTGTAATTCCATACCTCTTGGGGGTTTGTTGCACCCCATCTTTACTGCCCAGGAACCAAGGTAGAGTAATGCAATGACATCTCTTAGTTACATATAAAAAAATGTTGAATGAGAAAAAGAAAAGGAAAAGAGAAAAAGAGAAAAAAAAAGAAAAGAAATATTTCTATAAATGTTGTATTGGTTTAAAAATGGGTAAGATTCAAAGCATGTTACTAACATGAGTGATGTTGCAATTTTAATTGCTCATGCATCTAAATTGTCAGCGCATTATTCTATCATGTGAATGAAATTTGTACATTAAGATCCCAAAAAATTTAAGTTGTGAAAATAATAATTGTGGTGACATGTTTGTCTGTGATTTTGCTAATTTTTGTTTACTTGAGGAAAAGCAAAAACTCAAGTTTGGGGGTGTGATAACATCAGAAATGACACCTATTTTCTCCCTAAATTTGTGTATTATTTGTCTCTTTTGTACCATATGTAGCATGTATAGGCATTTCATACTTAGTATTTATGTTTTCTAACTCATTTATGCTTGGTTTAAATTCTTGTTATTTTATCTCTTTTTGTGCACTAATGTCGTCACATGCATCATATATATTGCATCTTAAAATTGTCAGCGCAAGGATCCATCTCAGAAGACCAAAGCTAAAAAGAATTTGAAAATGCAGCCACAAATTCATCTTGAAATTACGACTAACGATGTCGCTGCATAGGAATCTTTACTTTGAATAAGTGAATTCAAGCTGAAATCACACCTGGAAGCACCAACGTAGGGGAAAAGCACGTTGTCGCAGCAATTGAAGGTTTCGGATTACGTTTAGCGATGTCGTGACAACCTGTAGATCCATGAAGTTTACACCAGATCTGCGTGAGTGCACAGTTGGATTGTAACAAACTTTTACAGCTGCAATTGGATCTGGGTCTGAGAAGAGAGAAGATTTACCATTCTTGAAGCCTATAAATAAAAGAGAAAAGATAACGAAAGATATCAAGAGGTAGAGGAATTGAATTCTACAAATACTGTGTGTTTTTGGAAAATTAAGCTAGAGAACGATGAGCTGATTGAGCAGAGGAGCAACCACTTCTAACGAGAAGTGCTCGATGCAACACAAGAGGATAGATTAAGGAATAGTCCTAGTAGTCTACA
The DNA here is from genome assembly GCA_039519145.1 of Kokia cookei. Classification (NCBI taxonomy): domain Eukaryota; kingdom Viridiplantae; phylum Streptophyta; class Magnoliopsida; order Malvales; family Malvaceae; genus Kokia; species Kokia cookei. The sequence continues at coordinate 22,284,159 of CM076906.1, forward strand.
GATAGTAAGCTTCGATGTATTTGTTAGCCGCTCTTTTATGCTGATGAATTATTCTTAACACTTGAATGAATATGAAAATATCTTTCAATATTAGATTACTTTGATTCTTACTTAATTCTTCTCATCTATTTATTCTTGGATTTAATTGCATTAAACACGAGAGTGGAATTGCAGTTTACCAACATCAAGAGATACGGTGACAAGTTAGATTAACAAGCAAGTCAGCGAGAGCTGCTTGGGATTATAAGAGATTCTTTCAATTGTTCTTAAGTACACAGTGTTGCCAACATCGAGAGTGGGGTAATTGTGGGTACTTGAATCTCGATTAAACAAAGAGCTGTTATTGGTAAGATTTCATTGAAACCTTATTACTACGACAATTCGTCTATACAATACCTTGTCGACTCATTTAGCGTTGCTACTTAGTGATATCAGTTATCCACTCGAACCTTCTGCACTTGATCACACTTTTACTTTTCTTCATTTAAGTTTCCAAACCTTAAACAACAATTTGTTTTACTTTCAATTGCACTGACAAATAACTTTTATTACATTGACAATTTTAACTATCTTAGTGTGCAGATCAGATTTAATTGCGCTGACATCTTTACTCACATTATCTCTAATCTTAGTTTAAATTGCCTCGACATATAGACATCAAGAACCCATTCCCTGTGGGATCGATATTCGATAGAATTAATCTATCCACTATACTTGCATCAACGTATGTCCGCTTGCACAACTATTGTGATGTTACAGGACGATCACTGGGGTAGACATATGTTGCGAGTCCTCGACAACTCGTATGAGCAGCATCAAGTACTGGTAATAGAAAGTTATAGACAGGGAAATTGAAAGTTGTGTTTAACTCAAGAAACAATGGAATTTTCCTGGCTCGGTTAAGCTATAGTCGCTTAATTACAAATGTTGGTAACTTCTTAAACTATTGAACTTACTAAGTTATGAAGCTTACAAAAGATGTGTTTTGTAGGTCGTTTTGTTGACTGAAGATCGGATCATCGTCATCTCTTTGAAGTAACACTATCGTGGAGCTCGTTGGTAGTTTTTGCATCACTCGGTCTTATGGCATGTACTAGGATGATGTTATTTATTACTTTATGTTCTTAAACTCATGAAAACCTTGTTATGTTACAAATATAATAATGCATATTGATGACATGAATGGTTATGTTGATAAACTTGTGTTTGGGTAAGATCCTTGTGAATTTGCATACTTGTTTTAGTAGTTGAATACTAAGTATCGATAGTCATGTATCTAGAAGTATCGGTATTCTACATGTTTGTATCCGTAGAAGTAGTAGGGCAAGACTTCTAACTCTCTGGAGTTTTTACTATCTGTAAAGGTAAAACTTGTATCAATAGATGAGTCACTTGTATCGGTAGAAATCTACATTATTCCTAAACTATTTACTGACTTGGTAACTACCGATACTTGTCCACCAGGTACAAGTAGAAGTCCTAGTGATGTCGAAAATGGCCTTTTTGCCCTTAATGAATTGAGCTTATAATCAAATGATGAATTATAATATGTGGAATGAAATCCTTAATAGAAATAAAGTCGAAATAATATTTTGTAAAGATGAATAATGATAAATGAATAGTAAAACATCGGAATCCTAATCGATGACAGTATTCTAGATTTGGGTGTTACATGATCCCTTTTCTTAAATCGATTAATTCATTCTTTGCTCATGAAGGGGATTTAATTGTGCCCTTCTTCCCCATTTAATTCTAGCAAGTGGTAGTGCTCATTGTGCTCCTTAGTTTCATCGCTTTTATCCCCACATTTTAAAGTGAGCTCATTTTTGTTTAAATCAATGGTGGACCGAGAAGTGGCTAAGAATGGTCTTCCTGGCAAGATTGGGATATCCCTGTCTTCCTCAAAATCTAATAATACAAAATCAGTAGGGATGATAAAACTACGTACCTGAACTAGGGTGTCTTCTAGAATTCCCCTCGGTCGTACGGATGACCAATCAGCTAGTTGTTGAGTAACTTGGGTATATTTAAGATCTCCACTCCCAAGTTTCTCAAATACTGATAAAGGCATTAGATTTATACTTGCAGCGAGATCGTATAATGCCTTGTTGGACTTAAGATTCCCAATTTTTATTGGAATGGTGAAACTGCCAGGATCCTTCAGCTTTTGGTGAATTGCCTTAGAGATAATTGCATTGGATGATGCATTTACCTCCACTTGCTCTCTTACCTTGATTTTTCAATGCCTTGTCATGATCTCTTTTAAAAATTTGGCGTACTTTGGTACCTTTTTTATCAATTCAATCAGAGGTAGGCTAATATTGAGGGATTTGAAAAGGTTAAGAAAACTCAAAAAATCATCTTTTTCTTATCATTTGATAGCATTAGAAAGAACCATTGATTTATCCTTACTTATTGTATGATTTGTTCCAATTTGGTCATCTTTAACATACATTTTTAGTATTTTTAATTTAGTTATTGCATTTTCTAACTTAATGAAGCTCAACCTGATTTCCTTTGAATTTATGATATTTTTAATACTGATGTCACTGCATAAGTATGTTTAGCTATGCGCCCAGAATTGTCACTGTAGGAACCTGTTCAGAAATATCGATACATGAACCTGTCTAGAAGTATCGCTGCATAAGATGATTTAAAATTACGCCTAGAACTGTCGCAACACCTGACAACTATCTGATTTCCATTCCCAAAATGTGTGAGTTGTACAACTGGTACAACCAATAGTATGGCTAGAGATTGTTAGATCTGGAAGGAAGGACACCTATATTGTGAAGCTGTAGTTAAATACTGAAGAGAAGGAGAGAGAAAGGATCTTCTTCTTCTTTAGTCGGATTTGATTTTCTTCTTCAATTCATATTTTCTTAAAGCTTGTATCCATGGTAGCTTAACTTCCCAAGGGTGTCCTGACACAGAAGAGAAGGTTGAACTGCTCCTAACAAGGAGCATCCTAAGTGCACCACAAAAGGAGAGTAAGGGAACAATTTAAGTAGACTAGGACTAGGATGCCCCAATTGCTCTGTTAATTTTCTTTCTTAAACGCTAGTAATTCTTGTTATTTTAAGTTGTAAAGAAGTACATTTGAAATTTAGAACTGAATGATATCTATTTCAATCTTGCCTTTACTGTTAATCTCTGGATTTAATTTCTTGACCACAGAAGTGTGGTTGCAGTCACTGTCACAAGAAGGTGAAGCGACAAATTAAGTTAACAAGCAAGATAACGGAAGTTGCTTGGGGATTGAAGGAATTTAATCCACTTGTTATTGAATATGTTGCATTGCCAACACTGGAAGGTGTGGTTATTATGCATGTTTGAGTCTTAGATCTAATAGGAGAGTCAAGTTTGGTAAGATTTTCATTTTGCTTATTTGCAGCGATAAATTACCTGATATTTTAAACCTTGTGAGTTACACTTAGTGTTCTGTCGACTTTTCACGTCAGGAACCACATCTCATTAACATTGCATTTTATCTTTAATTTTACATTATTGCTTTGACAAATCAACCTCACAATTTTACTGCATTTATTTGTCCATTGTTTCGACAACTATTATTACAATTTATCTTATTTTACTTGTTAATTGCTTTTACAATTATAAATACAACATACATCCTCGTGGGATCGATATCTAACAGATTACACATCTTTCTACTATACTTACATCGACAGTGTACGCTTGCACATATTTCTTGTGACATTCATAGTACAATCAAGTTTTGGCGCCGTTGCCGAAGATGGCGTTAGTTTGATGTTTATTCTTGTTTTTGCATCCATTCTTTATTTTCTAATCCTTACTTGTTACTAATTTGTTTTATTTTTTGTTGACTACTTTTATAATTTTCTTTTTATGTGTTTTATGACCATGAGCAATCCTGAATTTGTTGTTGGCTTAGATCTTGAAATTGAATGCACTATTAGAAGAAGACAAGAACAAAGAAATATGGCTCTACCTGGAAATGATGTATCCATGCCACAATTACCACCACAAAATCCTGTCCCTCCTATACAGCCACAAAATGTGAATAATCAACGCTGCAACAAGAAGATTAGATGCAAAATAGAACAATTTGAGACTTTGTTGTCCTTGTGTTGGATGGTTTGAAGCTAGGGTTTGTTTGGCCATCAATTCAAGTTGGAAAATTTGAGTTAAAGCTGGTTATGTTCCAGATTTTGAATTCTAATGGGCAGTATGTTGGGCTGCCTCATGAAGATACGAGAGAGCACCTAAAATCCTTTTATTGATTTGTGCTTCTTTCAGTCAACATGGCGTTCCTGATGATGCCTTGAAGATGCAGCTATTCCCTTATTCATTACTAAGACAGGCTCGTACCTAGTTCTTTGGATTGCCTGTTGGATCAATCACTTCATGGAATGTGCTTGCAACTCAATTCGTTTTGTGATTTAATCCACCAACGATGAATGCTCGTCTTAGGAACGACATCACTGCATATCATCAATTGAATGATGAAAATTTGCATACTACATGGGAGCTACAAAACTCTTATTCGGCATTGTCCCATGCATGGAATTCAACAAGTGATGTAGATTGAAATCTTTTACAACGGGCTAAATGCACAAACAATAAATCTTGTCGATGCATCTGCTAATGGTCCTTTGTTGGGTTGTAAATATGAGGAAGCTGTTAGAATCCTAGAGCGAATTTCTTAGAATAATTACCAATATCCGATCTCTAGAGCTATACAAGTCAAAGTAAATAATGGAGTTATTAAATTAGCTGCTATATCCGCTCTGAGTGCATAAATGCTTTATCAGAAAACATGATAGAAAACATGAAAGGGACAAGTGATGTTGCGCTCATTCAAGTTGCTCAACAAATTGATATCCCTTCATTTTGTTGTGAACTTTGTGGTGACAATCACAGTTATGAAGACTATCCACAGCACATGGAGAATGCTTCCTACATCAATAACATCCGTGGAAATTCTTATGGTAATTCCTATAACAGTTTTCCAAGAAGTCAATAGCCTTGGGGAAGTCATAATGCGACGATATTCAGATATGGAAATTCATCTAGTCAAGGCAATTTTTGACAAGGGAATTACAATTAGCAACAGCAAAATTTCAACTAGAGTCGTGATGCATGCACATCAAGATTAGATGCAACCGCATAATCGTGTACAACCATTATAGTCTTCAATGCCACATCTGAATACTCAAGGACAATAGCAACAGCAGTACACATAACCACGAGTTGATCCTTTAGCAACCCTTGAAGCCTTGATGCGTGAACATATAATGTGAACAGAAGCCATTGTGCAGGGAAATTCATCTTTTATTCGAGCATTGGAAGCATAGTTGGGTAAGTAGCTTCAAATTTGAACACAAGACTAGCAGGTGCTTTACCTAGCGATACATAGAACCCAAGCTCAAAAGGGAAGGAGCATTGTAAGGCTAGCACTCTTTGGAGTGGGAAACAAACTGTCGAGCCAACTATCAGCTTTGATGCAGCACCTGTCATCACTAACGACATAAATCAGGGTAAGGAGGCTGCATCTGAAGAAGTTATAGAAGAACCAAATAAAGAAGCTCCACCAATTGTTACCCCCATGCGTACTATCAGACCGACAAAATTATCGACGCAACTATCGATCTCGACACAACCAGCTATGTTAAGGCAACCTGATGTATCCATACCGTTAGAATTTCCATAGCAATTTAAAGAGAAGGAGCACGATAGACTATATCACATTAAAGAGAGGATGTATGTGTGGAAAAATTTTAGCACCATCCGAGCATCGTCTTTCGGAACCGCAATTACCTTAATCCACTTGGAGACGTGGTCAACAGTAACCAAAATATACACATTACCAAAAGAGTTTTAAAATGGTCCCATAAAGTCTATACCCTAGACATCAAATAACTCCACCTCCATGATAAGTTATTGGAGCATCTCATTACATTGAGATATAGAACCAGTGCGTTGACATTTGTCACATTGCTGCGCAAAATTATGGGTGTCTCGAAACAATGTGGGCCAGTAGAATGCTGATTGTAGGACCTTTACAACAATCCTCACACCACCAAAATGGCCTCTATAAGGAGCATCGTGGCAAAGCCTTAGGATAAAAGTCATCTCTTCCTCAAGAACACAACGACAGATGATGTTGTCAGCGCATACCTTGAATAGGTATGACTCATTCCAATGATATCTTCTGCAGCCCTAATGAATCTAACCTTCTTGTGACTAGTGGAACTTAATGGTAGCTTCCCACATACTAGATAATTGATGCCATCAGTATACCATGGAGATGCGTCGACTAAGAATAACTTCTCATCTAGAAATGCATCGACAATTTGGGATTAATTTCCATCTTCACTTCCAGCTTCCAGGCGAGACAAATGGTCTGCTACTTGGTTTTCGGATCCTTCATTGTCTTTGATTACAATATCAAACTCTTGTAAAAGTAGGATCCATTTGATCAGGCGTGGTTTTGGCATCTTTCTTTGCAAAAAGGTACCTGAAAGCAAAGTGATCTGTGTAGAATGTAATTTTTAGACCGACGAGATATGAACGAAACTTGTCAAATGCAAAAACTACTGCTAGTAATTCCTTTGTTGTGTAACTCACTTGCACTTCAGTCAGGGTTTTTCTAGCATAATAAATGGAATGAAATACCTTCTCCTCGAGTTGTCCAAGTATAGCTCCCATAGAAAATTCAATTGCATCGCACATCACCTCGAATGGTTGCAACCAGTCTGGTGCTACAACAATTGGAGCTTGTACTAGTTGCTTTTTAATTGTAACAAATGAGTCTAACATGTGTCATCGAACAAAAACTTTTTATTTTGCTCTAATAAAGAGCATAGGGATTTTGCTATCTTGGAGAAATCTCAGATGAATCTTTTATAAAATCCCGCGTGAATAAGAAAAATCCTTATTCCTTTTACATTTGTGGATGGGGGTAGCTTCTCAATGATTTCCACCTTTGCTTTGTCTACTTCAATACCCTGACATGATATTCGATGGCCAAGGACAATGCCTTCTGTTGTCATGAAGTGGCATTTTTCTTAGTTTAGCATATCTCTTCCATACTTTCGCCAAATTATCAGTGCATTTTTCAAAAGTGTGTCCATATATAGAGAAATCGTCCATGAATACCTTCAATGAATCTTCTAACAAATTTGAAAAATAGCCATCATGCACCTCTGGAATGTAACTGGTGCATTGCACAAACCAAACGACATACGTTAGAAAGCAAAGGTTCTGAATGGGCAAGTGAATGTTGTCTTTTTTGTATCCTCTGGCATAATTGCAATCTAGTTATATCCAGAGTAGCCATCTAAGAAATAGTAGTAGGCTTTACCAGTTATCCTATCCAACATTTGGTCGATGAATGGAAGTGAAAAGTGGTCCTTTTTTGTGGCCGCATTTAAGCGATAGTATTCCATACATACGCATCAACCTGTAGCAATGCGAGTAGGGATTAGCTCGTTTTTATCATACTTACCACTATGATGCCGCTCTTCTTAGGCACACATTGGATCGAGCTCACCCATGTGCTGTTTGAAATGGGGTAGATGATGCTTGTGTCTAACCACTTAATAATTTTTTTTTACTACTTCTTTCATTTTCTCGTCCAGTCTTCATTGTTGCTCAATTGATTGCTTCCCTTCATCTTTCAGCCTGATTTTATGTACGCAAAAAGATGGACTAATGCCTCTGATGTCTGCAATACTCCAGGCAATGGCTCGTTTGTGCTGCTTTAAAGTTATGATTAACTTTTCTTCTTGACTTGCGTCGAGGCTTGCGCTGACAATTATGGGTAATGTATCATCATCACCTAGTAAAACATATTTCAGATGCATTGGCAATGGCTTTAACTCCAAGGTCAGAGCTTGTTCAATTGATGGTTTAAAAACTAGGATCGTCCTATTAGATAGATCCAAAGATTCCAATTGCCAACCCTGTCTCAGTTCATAAATATTAGCCTCAGTTATGTGGTCACATTCAGGTAGGATTTTATTGTCCAATGTCACCGCATACTCTTCTAGCACTGCTGAACTTCGTTCATTGAATTCTTCTATAATTATCTCGTCTAGTACATCAATGTGGTGACTTTGCTCCTTACTTCTTTACAGAGATGCTTCAAACACATTGAAAGTAACATGCTCATCATTATGACGCATAATCAGCTCGCCCTTGAAAACATCGATGAGTGTGTGTCCCGTTACTAAAAATGGGTGCCCCAAAATGATAGGCACCTCCTTATCTGCTTCGCAATCAAGGTTGATAAAGTCAGCTGGGACAACAAGATTATCAACTTGGACGAGGACAACTTTAATTTGCCCTTCAAGTTGTGCCAAAGATCTGTCCGCAAGTTGTAATGTCACCGTAGTAGGCTTCATAGATCCAATCCTAACTTCCTGAAAGTGGAATGGCATGAGGTTAATACTAGCTCCTAAATCGCATAAAGTTTTACCTAAATAGTGGTTTCCAATAGAGCATGGAATCATGAAACTGCCAGGGTCTTTCATATTTTGTAACGACCCATTTTTAGTGACGTCGGAATCACATTATCTGACGAGTGTCGTCAATAATTATTAAATTTAAATGTTTACAATAAAAAGGTGTGAAATTGTAGTCATAGAAATAAATAGTTTGGAAAGGGATAAATTGGGTAAAAAGGGCTAATTAGAATGAGTTGTAATAGTAGTAGGCAACACTTATGAACATTTTTTTTAAATCAAAGGGGCTAAAATTGAAATTTTGCCAAGACTAAGAGGCTTGGACGACAACACCATTTCATTTTAAGATATTTTAGTTGTAATTTTCAAGTAAAAATAAGGGAAATAGAAGATGGTGGGATTAGGCGGAGAAGGCATGGGCTAGGTAATGATGAAAACCATTCAAATTGATTTTAAAAAGGAAAAAGAAAAAGAAAAATAGAAAAATAGAAATGAAATTTGGCTTTTGCTCTTTTCTTCTTCCTTAAAACGTGAACCGCTATTGAAGAAGGAAAAAGAAGCTTGAAAATTTGTTTCTAGTGGTTTGGGATACACTTAAGGTTGGTTTAATGATTTAAGGGTTGAGTTTTATTTACATGGTTGATGAGAGTTTAGAGATTCACCATGGATGAGATAAGTATGGTGGTAAGCTTAGTAGCTATAATCTTTGAGTTTGAAAGTTTATCATAAAAGGATTGTTAAAGTATTAGAGAGATTTAGGTCTAAGGACCTATTTTCGAAAATGGTAGGAAACATAAGGTGTGAATGAGCAAATAATAATAGTTTAATGCTTTGGTTCATGCCTATTTGAGAAGTTAGTGATGAATTTTAATGAAGGATTAAATAATGCAAAGGTTAAATTGTGAGATAAATTTTGTAAAATTACCATAAAGAAGATTTTATCTTTATTTTAGTTATGGAATTGAATATGAAATGATGGTATGCATAAATGATTGTTTAGATCGAGACACCCAACAATCGAGTTCGGGTCGAGGAAAGGATAAGGTCACGGAATAGACATCGACTCTTTTGGTGCATTTTGTACAACCGAGGTAAGTTCATAACTTACTTTAATTTTAATTGTCTATTTATATATATATATAACTTGAATTAATTGTATTTGGTTGCCTTATTCATAATTGTTGAGGAGATTTAAATTTTACGAAATTATAATATGAAAAGATATGGATAAGTGCTCGTTGGACTCCTGTGGAAATACTGGGATTTACATGACCCGACTTTGGGATTTACAGGCTATATGGGTGTTGGTCCTAAATGTGCTACCGATGGCTGAGATCCAGCATTTGTTGCGTGTGAGCACTACATGTTACATGGGTGCTGGTCTTGGATATTCTATCGATGGCTGAGGTCTTGTATTGGTTGCGGATTCTCCAAAGCTCATGTGAATAACATCGTGTAGCCTCACATCTTGACCCACAGCTCGTGTGAGCAGTACATGACATAGGAATATTACATGCACACTTAGTGTGAAAATGATACCGTTATGTCTCATGTATCTTTAGAGATCCAACGGGTATATAAGTAACAAACATGATAATGATGTAGAAATACATGGTTGCACACAGTGGATATTGTTAGAATGAATACATGGAAACTTTGAGATGATCGACTTGGTATAGGGGTAAAATAAAAAGGAAAGTTGACAATGTTCCTTGTTCATGTATGATGGTAAGATGATTTCTTAATATAATTTACTAAGCATTTTATGCTTACGTAGTTGATTTTTTTGTCTTCTTGTAGATTATGGGAAAGCTTGATCCTCTGAATCGTAGGAGTGTTATCACACTATCCGACCACTAATTGGTATCTCTCGGTTACTTATCTTAGGTTTTTAAATGGCATGTATAGGTTTGGATATTTTGTTAATTTTTGAAATTACTTAGGTGAAAGGTTCATTATGTGTTTTGTTGGTATTGAATGATCTTTAGGAAAATGAGGAGTTATGTTTTGGAAATGTAAACTTGAAGAAATGATGATTTTATAAACATGTGTACTTGTATCGATAGTACTCTTGTAAGTACCGGTAGAAGTACAGGGCAATTTTGTAGTTTGGTTACTGACTATTTTTGTATCGGTAGTTGTAGAAGTTTCGGTAGTTATTTTGACTTGTACCGGTAGAATCTGCAGCAAAAATTTACTCTACTCTCTGAAGTTTTTACTGCCGGTAGAAGTATGGGTTGTTTCGGTAGACTAATACTTGTATCGGTAGAACTCTCTCTACTATCGATAGAAGCCTGTAGATATTTTCACTTGTTTTCTGACCTAATTCCTACCGATACTTGTCTAATCGAGTATCGGTAGAAGTCTATCAAATTCTCAAAAATGTTTATTTAGAATTAAAATAATTACAATTGACTTTAAATCTTGAGAACTTCTTTTAGTATGTCTACGAAACACTGTTTCAATAGGAATTCAAGGGATTTTAAGTAGTCGATTGAGAAAAATAAATAAGTAGATGTTACCTCCTTAGGTTCGGTAAATGGATCGGGTAAGGGGAATTATATTTAGTGGTATCAGAGCCATGGTTTAGTCGATTCTAGGACTGAACGTAATAAGCATAGCGAAAGTACATGCCATTTATATAACCTATGATAGAATGATGCCTCTTGTTTATTAAACTAATAGTAAATTTTTGATTTGATATGATAAGAGATGTTGCACAATCTGACTAAACCTGATGAAGTTGAAAGTAGTGTTCAAGCCCCAGCTCATGGGGCAGTTGCTAATGAGCTCATTTTTTAGGGTTAAAGAAGTGAAACAAGGGAAGCTTTCTTCCATTTGATGTCTGAATGGTTCACTGAATATATGCGAACCAATCCGATAACACAACGCCCTCCACCTCCTCCCGTACCACCACCGATTCCTCATGTTCAACCGTTATAAGAACAAATAAGAACGAACAGACCACCTATGGATAAACTCCGCAACAAAGAAGCTGAAGAATTTCGAGGTATAGCTGAAGATGATCCAGAAAGAGCAGACAATTTATAAATTATCTGGAATTCTAATATATAAATTGCATTCACATGATAAAATAATGCGTCGATAATTTATAAACATGAATAATTAAAACTGCAACTTCACCAATGTTAGTAACATGCTTTGAACCTTAACCCTTCCTTAACCAATACAATATTTATGGCAATATTACTTTTCTTTTCTCTTTTCTTCTTCTTTCTTTTTATGTCTTTTTTCTATTTTTCTTTAAGTGATTGAGAGATGTCATTACATTACTCTACCTTTGTTCTTGAGTAGTAACGATGGGGTGCAACAAACCCTAGAAGGTATGTAATTGCGTCGAGAAACACTCTTGAAGTGACAGTCTTTGGCTAAATGATTTTTCTAACACATGCAGCGGAGTGTTCTCCCTTGACAAGTCACAGTGCACTCACATTGGAGTGTCGTTTATTAGTGCAGTGTCGCTGAAATTGGTAAGTTAGTTCAAGATTCAAGGGTTGATACTATCTATTCATTATTAAAGCAATTTCAATCATTCATCCAAAAATAGATGGTTCAATTTTCATTCATATTCACCCACTTCACATATCAACATTCTAAACAATTCAAGAATTACGCATAAAAATAAAAATTGTGGTCACATTTTTGTTGAAACTTTGCATACTTTTATTGACTAAAGAAACAAGTAATTTTTCAAATATGTGGGTGCAATCACATTTCCACTTCACACAAGATCCCCCCCAACTTAATGTCTGCATTATCCCCAATGCACTTACAATACTATACATATAAGAATGGAAATGCAACTACAATGCAAATGCACTAACAAATGAAATGCAGTGACAAATAAAAATGTAATGACAACTAAATAAGATGCATGCAACTAACTACTAAAAAGTAAAACTAACTCATTGTTGTTTAGCAGTCGATGAAGTGGTTGCTTTGGCTTTCTTTTTCTTTTTTTTAGGCTCTCGCCTTCCTCTTTGCACTTCTTCTTCTTATCCTTGCGCTTTCTCTTCTTGTCCTTCTAGTCGACCAGAGCAATAGATTGCTCCTCTACAGCGGATTGGGTGGCAGCCTCATCAACAGTTACATCTGATAGGTGGACCTTAGCAAGTGGTGTCACATAGGGCACGATGGCTAGAGGATTCAGTTCCTCAATGCTGCTAGTAACTACCTCGGCCTAGCTCACTTCAGGTGGAGCCATATCTTCACTAAATGCCCCTACACTGGTGGGTGCTTCGAAAATATCCTCTGTGATATTTGTCAGGCCATCTTCCTTCTTCTCTACCTCCTCTTCTTTAGGAGTCTCCTTCTCAAGTTCATCTTCCTCTCCTTCCTTCTTCTTCTCATGGCCTTCTTCTTGCTATGCTTCTTATTACCCAGGCTTTTCCTACTCAATGGTAGCTTTGTCGGCACTTTCCTCTTCGTTCACACCCATAAATACAATCAGGGTATACACCTCTTTAACCATAGCCACCCGCTCTACCATATTAGCTCCAAGGTTGTTCGAGAACTCTTCTACAAACAAGCTTGCTATAGTTCTGTAGCAATCCTCTATAACATTAAAATGCCCCTCATGCTCCTCGTCATCTGAAATGTGGATTCTCGTTGAAGAGGAAACATGTTAAGGCCTACCATCAAGAGTAGGCTGGTCGGAGGATGACGGCATTGGTAAGAAGATAGATGGGAAGACATGGAAATTTGGCAGCGGACTTGGGCTCATACTCCTTAATGTAGTGACAATAGCATCGTTCCACACTTTTGTGTACGCATAAAATATTTTCTCCCTATAGTCCATGTCTTCTAACACGCTGACACTCCAGATATTGCGCATGTCAATGCGATCAATGTTTGTTTCCATAGCGGCCAACCTCTTCCCTAACTAAGGATCTATGGATGCATCTGCCTGCTTTTCCTTCTTATTGCCTTTCCCCTTTTCCTACTTCTTGGGTGCTTCTTTTACCAGCGGCGTCTCTTGGCCTCTCGTCATTCTTTCTACTAAGATATCATTAATGGGGCTTTTGTTCTCTAGCACTTCCTCACCATATCTGGGCACAAGACCTCTTTGTTTACATAGCACCATGATTAAGGGAAGGGTAATATACCCGTCTTCTTAGCAATAGCTTCAGTAATCTTGTCATGGAGGATTGCGCCGACATCAATGTGGCGGCCCTTTATGTTGTAGTGCAAGATGCACATGCGATCTAATGTCGCCGTGGTGCTATGTGTAGAAGGCAATAGACAGCTATTCACAAAGTGAAATCATACTTTGCTTTGGGTTGTCAGATAATTTTGGTGCATGGTATAGTTGTGTTGACCATTACTCGTCCAGACAGTACCTTCAACACAAAGGTCTCTCATCACCTGGTTAGCTTTGTCATCAATCTGCTCTTCCAAAAATGTAGTGTGGGTGTCCTCTTTCTCAGCAATCCAAAACAAAGTGTTGATGTGGGTAGCACTTCATGGTACTAAGCCCTCCCTCACAAAGATGAACTCCAATTTAGAGTCTACAAGATTGGCATAAAATTCCCTTACCATGGTAGGGAATATCCGGTTGGGTGCTCACAGAAGAATTCCCAACCCAGACGATTTGTTGTTCTTACGATTTGTTTCCCCAACGTTTGGTGTGGGGATAACTGTAGACCCTGCTTTAGGTGGTAATTCTGTTTAAGCATAACATCATGGTAGCGGTCCTTCGCCGCTTTGGAGAGAAATAGGACCAGTTCATTTTGTAGAGGTTGGTCCGTGGTTTGAACCACGATGGCAAAAGATTCAGCGGGGGCTTTGGAAGGAGTTTTCACGCCTCTTGTTCTTGTCATAATAGCTTAGTAAAAAGGTTAAAAGAAACTTGCAGAGAAAAGAATAAACTTAAGAGAGTAAGAGTAAAAACAATAAAGAATATGAGTTACAATAGCAATGGCAATTGTGAGTGGGAGAAGGAAGTCAACAAAGAAAAGGGTTTTATAAACTTTAGATTAGAAGAGGCGTGATGATTATAAAAAGTGTGGAAAAACGTTACATCTTTAGCCAATAAATGCCAGGCTGCAGATCGTACCTTTTGGTTAACCTAACTGCTGGGGAGAGATGAAAATCAATCGACGCGATTCCTGCTGAAAAACCTTTACTAGTCATCACAGAATGCGCCAACAAGTTGTGCTTTACGATGTATACACAAAAAGACGATTTTTATTCTTGCATAGAATTTAAAAGGAAATAAATAAAAGTGAAAAGATAAAAGGAAATGCAAAAATGCGTTGACATTACTTAAATAAGACCAGATCTATGGTCTCGTTTGGTTCTTTGACATCTGGGCTCACATAGTGCTTCAGTCGTTGGCCATTCACCTTGAACTTTTGTATATCCTTTCGATTTTCAATTGTCACTGCGCCATTTTGGAATGCTTCGACAACCTTAAAAGGGCATGACCATCTTGAACACAATTTACCTAGATGCAGTTTTAAACGTGAATTAAACAAAAGTACTAACTAACTAGGATTAAATTATCGATGCAAGATAATATTTTCGTGCCATCTCTTAGTATTTTCTTTGTATATTGCAGCATTCTCATAGGCATTGAGGCGAATTTCTTCCTGTTCAGTAATGTCCAACAAACTATTCCTTCCAGCAGCGTCGTAGTCCATATTCACCTGCTTGATTACCCATATGGCCTTATGCTCAAGCTCAACTGGCAGGTGACATGACTTACCAAACACGAGTTGATACGGTGACATCCCTAATGGGGTTTTATAAGCAGTACGAAGCACCCACAATGCATCATGTAGCTGCGAAATCCAATCACTCCTCGATGGATTAACCACCTTCTCAAGGATACTTTTAATTTGTCGATTGGAAACCTCCGCTTGGCCATTTGTTTGTGGATCTTACGTTGTGGCCCTGCGATGCTTCGCAGCATATATTTTCAAGTTTGTTGCCACTTGATTATTGTGAAAATGAGTGCCTTGATCACTTATTAATGCCCTAGATGTTCCAAATCTTGTAAGGATGTACGTGTGGAAGAACTTCAACACCGTTCGAGCATCATCTTCTGGTACCACAATTGCCTCAATCCACTTCGAGACATAGTTAACAACCACTAGATTGTACACATTCCCAAAAGAGTTTGGAAATGACCTCATGAAGTCTATACCCCAAACATCGAATAACTCTACCTCCATAATAGGTTGTTCGAGCATCTCATTGCATTGAAATACAGAACCCGTGCATTGACATCTGTCACATTTTTATGCAAAGTTGTGGGCGTCTTGAAACAATGTGGGTTAATAGAATCCTGACTAGAGGACCTTTCAGCAGTCCTTACACTACCAAAATGGCCTCCATAGGGAGCATCACGGTAATGTCTCAGGATGGAAGTCATCTCTTCCTGAAGAACGTAACGATGGATAATGTTGTCAGTGCATACCTTGAATAAGTTTGGCTCGTTCCAATGGTACTTTGCAGCGTCACGCAAAAATTTGATCTTCTTGTGACCAATGGCACTCAAGGGTAGCTTTCCATAAATAATATAATTGACAACATCAGCATACCAGGGTGATGCGTCGACAAAGAATAACTGCTCATCCAGAAATGCATCGATAATCTTCCCATCCTCACTTCCAACTTCCAAGCGAGATAAATGGTTAGCTATTTGATTCTCGGATCCATTTCTATCTTTGATTTCCACATCAAATTATTGTAGTAGTAGGATCCATCTGATCATCCTCGGTTTGGCGTCCTTTGCAAAAAGGTATCTCAGCACAAAATGATCTGTGTAGACAGTCACTATTACGCCGACAAGATATGAACGAAATTTATCGAATGCAAAAACAACTGCCAGTAACTCTTTTTCGGTAGTTTTATAGTTTACCTACGTGTTAGTTAAAGTTTTGCTAGCATAGTAAATTGAGTGAAATACCTTATCTTAGCGTTGTCCCAGCACAGCTCTTACAGCAAAGTCACTTGTGTCACACATGAGTTCAAACGGTTGCATCTAATCCAGTGTGACGACAATCGGAGCTTGTACTAGCTGCTTTTTTATTGTGAATGCGTTAAGACATGTATCATCAAACACAAACATTTTATTTTGCTCCAATAGTGAGCATAATGGTTAAGCAATCTTGAAAAGAATCACGGATAAATCTCCTGTAAAAACCAGCATGTCCAAGAAAGCTTATTATTCCTTTGACATTGGTGGGTGGTGGCAATTTCTCGATGATTTCAACCTTTACTTTGTCTACTTCAATGCCTTGAAAAGCGTTTAGTTTCCATGAAATGGCATTTTTCCCAATTCAGAACTAGATTTGTGTCCTCGCATCTGTTCAAAACTTTCACCAAGTTGTCAGCGCATTAGTCAAATGTCTGCCCATAAACAGAGAAATCATCCATGAATACCTCTAGAGAATATTCAATCATGTCTGAGAAGATAGACATCATGCACCTCTGGAATGCGACTGGTGCATTACACAATCCAAATGGCATACGTCGAAAGGAAAAGGTTTCAATAGGCATGTGAATTTGGTCTTTGCTTGATCTTTTGGTACAATGGCAATTTGATTTTATCCAAAGTAGTCATCTAGGAAGCAATAATAGGCTTTACCAGCTAGTCTGTCTAGCATTTGGTCAATGAATGGTAGTGGAAAGTGGTCCTTCTTTGTGGTTGCATTGAGTCGACGATAATCCATAGACACTCACCACCCCATAGCAATGTGAGTAGGAATTAACTCATTCTTGTCATTACTCACAACAGTGATGCCTCTCTTCTTAGGCACACATTTGATAGGGTTCACCCAATTACTGTCAGAAATGGGATAAACGATGCCCGCGTCTAGCCACTTCATAATCTCCTTTTTCACTACTTCTTTCATTTTCTCATTAAGTCTTCGCTGTTGCTCAATTGATTGCTTCCCTTCATCTTCCAACCTAATCTTATGCATGCAAAAATAGGGATTGATGCCTTTGATATCTGCAATGCTCCAGGCGATGGCTCTTTTATGCTCCTTTAAGATTGCAACAAGCTTTTCTTCTTGCATTGCATTGAGGGTTGCACTAACAACTACAGGTAACGTGTTGTTGTCACCCAGAAAGACATACTTCAGATGCATCGGTAATGGCTTCAACTATAAGCTAGGAGCTTGTTCAATCAATGGTTTAAACACAAGGACCATCCTATTTGTCAGATCCAAAGATTCTAATTGCCAATTCTGTCTCAGCTCACAACTGTTAGCCTCGACTTTGTGGTTGCATTCAGTTAGGATATCATTAATAAATGTCACTGCATATTCATCTAGAACTGCTGAATTTCGTTCATTGAATTATTCTATAATTATCTTATCCAGCATGTCAATATGGTGACATTGATCCTTACTTCTCGACGAAGATGCCTCGAGCAAACTGAAGGTCACATGCTCGTCGTTATGACTCATAATGAGTTCACCCTTGAAAATGTTAATAAGAGTACATCCTGTTGCCAAGAATGGTCACCCCAAGATGATGGGCACTTCCTTATTTGCTTCACAGTCAAGGATTATGAAATCAACAGGGAACATGAGCTTATCAACTTGCACAAGGATATCTTTGATTTGGCCTTCAAGTTGCACTAGAGATCTGTCCACAAGCTGTAATGTCATTGCAGTGGGCTTCATTAATCCTATTCCTAACTTCCTAAATATGGACAAAGGCATGAGATTAATACTAGCTCCCAAATCACATAAAGCTTTAACTAGATAATGATTTCCAATGGAGCATAGGATTGTGAAGTTGCCAGTGTCTTTCATTTTTTGTGGCAACTTGTTTGTTAGCACAGCGCTACACCCCTCTGTGACTGCAATTGTCTCAATTTCGGACAACTTTTTCTTCTTAGATAATAACTCTTTCATATATTTCTCATAGCTAGGTATCTGCACAAGAGTATCTACAATAGGTATGTTAATATGTAATTGCTTCAATGTAGAAACAAACTTTTGATAGTCCTTATCATGGTATTTTTCTTCAAATCTTTGCGGAAATGGTAAAGGTATATTGTCAGTGGGTTGTTGTGGGATAACCGATTGTATCGACATAGGCAGTTGCGTCGACATTTTTGTTGGGCAAATTGTAGGCATAGAAGTCACTATAGTTGGTTCTTCCTCATTTATATTTGCTTCATTCTCTTCAGCTGCAATTTCTCCTTATTGCATTGGTTCAAACACATTAACATGTTCTTGGTTGGAATGTTTGCTTGGTTCGACAGTTTGCTTCTCGCTCCGCAGCGTGATAGCCTTACAATGTTCCTTCCCCTTCTACGTCAGATTCTTCGTATCATTAGGCAGAGTACCTAGTGGCCTTGAACTTTGGTTAGAAGCCAACTGTCCTAGCTGCGCTTCCTGCACACGAATAGAAGAGGAGTTGCCTTGAATAGTCACTTGAATTGACGTAATATGCTCTCGCATCAAAGCTTCAAGAGCAACCATAGGATCTGATCTTTGTTGAGAAAACTATTATTATTGTTGCTGATGCTGCCCTTGCATATGTTGCAGTGCAGTTTGTTATGGCTGCATCCACACTTGTGGTTGCATCTGAATATGTACCTGCAATTTATCAGGATGTGAACGTACCTGTGAATTCTGATTATAGTTCTTCTGCTAATTGTTATTGTAACTCCCTTTTCTATAACTCCCTTGGTTTGAGGAATTTTCATATCTATATGTGAAAGCATTTTGTTTCCCCTAGGGTTGTGGATTTTGATTATTGTATGAGTTACCATAAGAATCTCCTCTGATGTTGTTAACATTAAATTTATTTTCAACATGTTGTGGGCAATCCTCATAACTATGGTTGTCACCGTAAATTTCACAGGAAAATGTCGAGACATCCATCTATTGGGCCACTTGAATAGGGGCAACGTCACTTGTCCTCTTCATGTTCTTTATAATATTGGCCAAAGTGGATACCTGCACACTCAAAGCTGAAATAGCATCTAATTCAAGAACAGCAGGATTAGTTTTTACTTGGGAAGAATGAGAGATAGGATATTGATAATTATTCTATGCATTTCTCTCTAGAATTCGTACAGCTTCAGTGTAGGTGCAATCCAACAAGGGACCATTCGCAAATGCGTCGACAAGATTTCTTGTCTGGGCATTCAATCCATTATAAAACATCTCTATCTGAGTCTCTTGCTGAATTCCATGCATGCATTGGGCAACTTCTAAGCAGAGTCTTATAGCGCTCCCATGTTGTGTGTAAGTTTTCATCATCCAGCTGATGATTTGCTGTGATATTATTGTGCAACCTTGCATTCATTATCGACAGATTGAATCTCAAAAAAAATTGCGTTGCTAACGCATTCCATGATGTAATGGATCCAGCCGACAATCCCAAGAACCATGTTCTCGCTCTTCCCTACGACGAATAAGGAAATAATTGCATTTTTAAGGCGTCATCAGGAACACCATGTTGACTAAAAGATGCACAAATAAGCAGAAATTATTTTAGATGTTCTCTTGCATCTTCATGAGATAAGCCCACATATTGCCCATTTGAATTAAGCATTTGAAACATCACCGGTTTCAATTCAAAATTTCTAGCTTGTATAGCTGGCCTTACAACCCCTGGTTGTAAATCATCAAGGACACGAACAACGAAATCTTAAATTGTCCTGTTTTGTACTTGTTCTTCTTGTAGAGGTGGTGGTATAATATTAACGAGTTGTGGCTGTACTGGAGAAAAACATTTTGTGCTAGCAATGATGGTAGGTTGTTGTTGCTGTTGCTAGTAATTTTGTTTTACTCTTGTTTTCTCCTTCTAAGTGTTCTCTCGAGATTTGGATTAAAGCTCACAATATCCTTAGGATTTCTTCTTGTGGACATGCAACATCTAAAGAATTTTGAAAGAAATCAACAAAAGAAAATTAAACAAGTTAATGAAAATTAGAGGGTAAGTAAGAAAGAATAATTGCAATTACAAAAATAAATCAATAAACGCCAATTCCCCGTAACAGTGCCAAAACTTGATCGACCTGTAATGTCACAGCAGTTGTGTAAGCAGACACACGTCGATGCAAGTATAGTTGATAGATTGATTCTATCGGATATCGATCACACGAGAAATGGGTTCTTGATGCTTAAATGTCGAAGCAATTAAAACTAAGATTAAAGAAAATGCTAGTACAGATGTCAGCGTAATTAAATCAGATCTGCACACTAAGACAGTCAAAATTGTCAATGTAATTATAAAAGTTAATTGTCAAAGGAACTGAAAGTAAATCAAATTATTGTTGAAATGTTGAGAATTTAAATGCATAAAAGTAAAGTATGATCAATTGCGAAGAATTGGAGTGGATCACTGATTTTACTAAGTGGAAACACTAGATGCGTCTACAAGGTATTGTATAGACGAATTTTCGTAGCAATAAGTCTCCAATAAAATCTTACCAATCATAACTCTCTGTTTAATCGAGACTTAAGCACCCACAATTACCACACTGTCAGTGTTGGCAATGTTGTGCACTCAAGAACAAGTGACCAAAATCCCTTCTAATCCCAAGCAACTCTCGTTGTCTTGCTTGTTAACCTAACTTGTCACCGTATCTTTCGATGTCGATAGACTGCAATTCCACTCCCGTGTTAATGCAGTTAAGTCCAAGAATAAACAAATGAGAAGAATCAAATAATAATCAAAGTAATATAACACTGAAAGATATTCTCATATTCATTCAATTTTCAATAATAATTCATCAACATAAAGAGAGGGGTTAACGAATACATCGAAGCTTACTATACCTAGACCATTAGGACTATTCCTTAATCGCTCCTCTTGCTTTGCATCAAGCACTTCTCATTAGAAGTAGTTGCTCCTTCGCTCAATCAACTCACAATTCTCCAGCATAAATATTCAAAAACACAAAGTATTTGCAGAATTAATTCCTTCACCTCTTGATATCCTTCCCCTTCTTCTTTCCTTAATTTATAGGCTTCAAGAATTGTAGATTTCCTCTCATCTCAGATCGAACTTCTTGTGCAGCTGTCAAAGTTTGTTGAAATCCAACTGTGCACTCACGTATGTGATCTTCATAAATCTACAGATTGTCGTTGCATTTTTGGGCACTATCTATAATCCTTAATTGCGAAGACATCGTGTGAAATTCCTATGCTGGTGCTTCCAGATGTGCTTGCAGCGTGAATTCACCCATACAAAGTAAAGGATTATATGCATTGACTTCTCTGGCCGTAATTCCAAGCTAACTTATGGTTACATTCTTTAAATTCATTCTAGCATCGATCTCTTGAGATGGATCCCTAAGCTGACAATTGTGAACATATTCTGCATACACTGACATTACTGCATAGAAGAGCTAAAATAACAAAAATTTAAGCCAAAGAATAATGAGTTAGAAAATATAAATACTAAGTATGAAATGCCTATCATGCATGCTAAATATGCTACAAAATCGACAATTAATACACAAATTTAGGGAGAAAGTAGGTGTCATTTCTAATGCTACCAGTGGCACTATGGGAAACAATAGAAGTGGAACAAGAGATTCTTCTTTGAGAACGGAGCCTAGAGCACCAGCTATGCTATTCGAGCCTGTGAGGATGCTACGACTCCAGATGTTATTGCGGGTACTTTTTCTCTCTTTAACAATAATGTTTATGTACTGATTGACCCGAGGTCAATCCACTCATATATTTGCACCGCACTTGTGTCAAATAAAAATATACTAGTAGAGTCTACTGAGTTTATAGTTAAGGTGACCAATCCATTAGGAAAACATGTGTTAGTGAACAGGATATGTTGGAAATGCCCACTAAAAATAAAAGATTATGAGTTTTCGGTGGATTTCATGTTATTTCCATTTAATGAGTTTGACGTGATACTTGGCATGGATTGGTTAACCTTACATGATGCAACAGTGAATTGTAGACAAAGATAAATTGCATTAAAGAATCAAAGTGGGGAATCGATAATCGTGGAGCCGGATAAAGGTGTCAGCATTGTTAATGTTATTTCTATGTTGTCCACTAAAAAGTGTGTGCGAAATGGGTGTGAAGCATGCTTGGCTTACAGGATTCACACTAAGGTTGCGAAAATGAAGCTAGAACTAGTCTGTGACTTTGCAGACGTATTTCCAAAAGACTTGTCAGGATTACCCTCAACTAGAGAAATAGATTTTGAGATCGATTTCGCACCAAGAGCCTCTCCTGTATCCATTGCTCCGTATCGAATGGACTCGAAAGAGTTACAAGAGTTGAAAACACAACTACAAGAATTGTTAGATAAAGGTCTCATTCGACCTCGTTTTTCTCCTTGGGGTGCACCTATCTTGTTTGTTAAGAAGAAGGATGGGTCGATGCGGTTATGTATTGATAACCGATAGTTAAACAAAGTCACAATTAAGAATAAGTATCCGTTTCTTCGCATAGATGACTTATTCAATTAGTTGAAAGGTGCAGCGGTGTTTTTGAAGATTGATTTACATTCGGGGTATCATTAGCTTCGAGTAAAAGATATGGGTGTATCTAAAACAACTTTCAAGACCCGGTATGGGCATTATTAATTTTTAGTTATGCCTTTCGGTTTAACGAATGCCCCTACTGCATTTATGGACCTGATGAATCGGATATTTCATCCATATTTAGACAAGTCTGTAGTGGTTTTCATTGATGATATACTGATATACTCTAAAAAAGAGGTTAGCATGCACAACACTTGAGAATTGTGTTGCAAACTTTACGCGAAAAGCAGTTATTCGTAAAGTTTAGTAAATGTGAATTTTGGCTTTGGGAAGTTTGATTTTTGGGTCATGTTGTGTCTGCAGAAGGCATTAGAGTGGATCCGAGAAAAATCTCAGCTATTTTGGATTGGAAACCGCCTAAAAATATTATTGAGATTCGAAGTTTTCTAGGATTAGCAAGGTATTATCGGTGTTTTGTCAACGGATTTTTGATAATTCCCTCGCCTTTAACGAATTTGTTGTAAAAAGATGTAAAGTTTGATTGGTCTTCCGAATGTCAACAGAGTTTGATCAATTAAAAATGTTACTCACTGAGGCACCTATGATGATTCAGCCTGAGCATGGTAAAGAATTTGTGGTTTACAGTGATGCCTCCCTAAATGGATTAGGATGTGTGTTGATGCAAGAAGGCAAAGTGGTAGCCTATGCCTCTCGACAGTTAAAACCACACAAGAAGAATTACCGACACATGATTTGGAATTGGCAGCTATTGTATTTGCTTTAAAAATTTGGCACCATTATTTGAACGGGGAAAAATGTCACATTTATACGGATCACAAGAGTTTAAAGTATTTGATGTCGTAAAAGGAACTCAATTTACGTCAACGTAGATGGTTAGAGCTGCTAAAGGATTATGATTTGGTTATCGACTACCATCTGGGTAAAGCCAATGTTGTGGTAGATGCGTTAAGTAGGAAATCCTTGTTTGCTCTGAGAGCTTTGGATACACGATTAATGATTGCTACTGATGGATCTATTTTAGCTGAATTAAGAGCTAGGTCTATATTTGTACAACAGATAAGGGAAGCTCAAAAGAATGACCTAAAGATAAATGCTAAGCAAGAACAGATTGGTAAAACCCCAAATTTCGCCTTTCGCCTTGATGCCGATAAGTGTATACTTTCGAGACAGAATGTGCGTTTCAAAAGATTTAGAGGTTAAATAGAGTATCTTACAGGAAGCACATAGTAGTGGACACTCAATTCATCCTGAAAGTAATAAGATGTACAATGATTTACAGTGTATGTATTGGTGGTCGAGTATAAAACGAGAGATTTTAGAGTTTGTATCGGAATGTTTAATGTGTCAACAAGTTAAAGCTGAGTATTAGTTAAATGAAATAAGCCTGAAATTATGTCTCCGGTACCAAGTCACCTAAATCCTGAATACCTGTAAAAATTGTAGGGATATGAGTTAAAAAGCCCAGTGTGTCTCTAAAGTACATACAACCTAACATATTATCATAACAGTTTATAACATGAACAGTAACCACAAACCATGATACAATCACAAGCATAATGCAATGCACCCATACTCCAACACACCAACACAGTGAAAAGGTTCCCCAGAACCCTTTTCCAGCCAAACGTCACCAATCACAGTGTGGTTTTAGTATCAACCTCTAAAGGAATGATAACCACTTCTTCCACCTTACAATCCTACCCCATGAACACACAACGGTATGATTGCATATTTATCTTAATTGAGTCTCAGTCTCAAACTCATAGTATTTCTCACACATGAAAATACATGTATATATATATCACAACACACAGTAGGGTAATAATAATTAGTTTAATCAGTTACATGCTCTGTAATTATGCATGACAACCTCAACATGCTTTGCATAATTCAAACTCAATCATACAATTTTCACAATACAACATAATCAACACAACATCAATTTACCTTAATATTACATGTAGTCATATATAGAATAATACCCCAAATAATAGGCTAAGTATAGTTAGAAACACACCTCTAGCAAGCAAAACTCTAACGACGAGGAGGTCGTCTGCCACATATTGATCGAGTACTCGTTCTCACAGGATTAGATCCTACAACATAACTAAAATTAATACTATCTAACCACTACTTAAACATAAAATTAACTAAAATAACTTACGAGCAGCTCTCGAAACCTGTACAGGAGTAGGTTTCACAGGTGGAGGAAGAGGTAGATCATCCGTCTCGAAATCGTGACCACCTAAACACGAATATCTCAAATTAGTTTCCTCAATTTGAAATTCTAAACAACTCAACATACAAAATTTAAGATTAAATGGTCTAAATGAGGCTTTCAAGTTTGAATTTGGCAAAATGGACAGCGAAATCGGATTCAGAATGTTGAAAAATGGTAGGGTAGGGTTTCTCGAAAAAGTCAACGATCAAATTCAAAGTTAACGGTCAAAGTCAAAGTTAACGGGTCTAGGTCGAGTTGGTTAACGGTCAAGTTCGAGTCGGGTCAGTCAGGTTCGAGTAGGGCCAGTCGGGTTTAGGTCAGGCCGATCAGGTTCGGGTCCACTTGGTTTGGGAATTGGATTGGTTTGACTTGGTTTAGGTTTGGCTTTTTAAAGGGTTTGGATTTGGTTTTGTTTAAAGTCTGGGCTTGTGGTTTGGGCTAAAAGGGTTTAGATTTGGTT
Organism: Kokia cookei; assembly: GCA_039519145.1. Classification (NCBI taxonomy): domain Eukaryota; kingdom Viridiplantae; phylum Streptophyta; class Magnoliopsida; order Malvales; family Malvaceae; genus Kokia; species Kokia cookei. The sequence continues at coordinate 22,309,760 of CM076906.1, forward strand.
TGGCAAAGATTGGGCCACTAGATTGGAGTTGTCGAATGACCCAACAACACACACAAAGAAGCAAGGATGAATTAGGGTTTGGAACTCCCTCTTTTCCCTATTTTGGCACCGTCAGCTCCACAACGTCGTAAACGACATCCATCCACTGTGAACAACACACAAAATAACTCCAAAAAAATCCACAACCACAATTTCCACACCTACCAAGGTTCTAATCAACGAAAACACGACAGAGCAAGGAGAGACAAAGGCTAAAAGTCTCTTTACTGACACCCACGAACGACGACGATTGTTCTGAAGGCTTAAGAGTGTGGGTTTTGCTCTCGAAATGAAGAGGAAGGTTTCGGTGGTGGTGATGTAAGGTATGGATGGTGGGAGGACTCTCGTTAGTGCTTCGTCGAAAAAACGAGGGAGAGGGAGAGCTTGAGAGAAAACAGCAAAGAGGGCTTGCCAAAAATGAGAAAAGGTCACAAAATTGTTTAAGGTTGTTTATATACTTAAGAAAAAGGGTGGATATATTCAAGAGTCCCTAAAGAGTTTTAGGGTTTCTACATCAACCCTTACACTTAACACACATCTCAATTAAGCCCCAAAAATTATAAATTGGCCCAAGAATTTACCCCATACTCAATCAAGTCCGTAATCAGCAAAATTTTTGAAAAGGCCCCTAAATTCTTAAAATTTCCCATTTAGGTCCTTTAATAAAATTAAGAGTGTTACAACTCTCCCCCCTTAAAAGAAATTTCGTCCTCAAAATATACCTAGACCAAAAAGATGTGGATAATAGGCCTTGATGACAGCCTTGGGCTCCCAAGTAGCCTCCTCATAACCATGATTGCGCCACAAGACTTTAACCATCTTAATGGTCTTCCTCCTAAGAACCTTTTCATCCTGAGCAATGATTTGAATCAGTTCCTCCTCAAAACTCAAGTCAGGACGAACCTCAATCTCCTCAATAGACACAATGTGAGACGGATCTGATTGATAACACCTTAACATGGAGACGTGGAAAACATCATGAATCCACTCAAGCTCAGGTGGTAACTCAAGGATAGGCAACTGGTCCTATTCGACGAAGTACCCAATAATGACCAATAAAACGACGACTCAACTTGCCCTTCCGTCCAAATCTAAGCACCTTCTTCCACGAAGACACTTTCAAGAAAACCTCATCTCCCACACTAAACTCAATATCTCGACGCTTCAAGTTGGCATAAGACTTCTACCTGTCAAAAGTAGCCTTAAGCCTTTCATGAATCAATTTAACAGTTTCCCCAGACTCGTGAACAATATCTGGTCCCAATAATCGATGCTCAATCAACTCAGTCCAATCGGTAGGGGTACGACACTTGCGCCCGTACAAAGCCTCATAAGGAGCCATCTTAATACTGGCTTGATAATAGTTATTGTAAGCGAACCCTACCAGTGGTAAAAAGTCCTCCCAACTATCTTGGTACTCAATCATGCAACCCCTCAACATATCTTTCAAAACCTAAATCACCCGCTCAAATTGACCATCAATCTGTGGATGCTAAGCAATACTGAAGTTTAACCGAGTACCTAATGCACGGTGCAAGGATTCCCAAAATCTCGAAGTAAACCTCAGATCTCGATTAGAGATAATAGATAAGGGCATCCCAGGAAGGCGTACTATCTTAAAAATGTAGAGTCGAGCTAACTTGCTCAAAGGATAGTCGACCCTAACTGGAATAAAGTGCACGGACTTAGTGAGTCATCCACAATCAACCAAACTGAATCCTTCTTAGACGGATTTAAAGGAAGACCACTTGCAAAATTCATATTCACCCTATCCCATTTCTAGTGAGGAATCTCAATCGGTTGGAGTAACCTAGAAGGACACTGATGCTCAGCCTTAACTTTTTGACAAGTCAGACACTTCGACACAAAATCCACAACATCTCTCTTTAAACCCTTCCACCAGTACCTGTCACAAAGATTCTTATACATCTTATCTCCGCCAGAATGCATGGAATAAGGGCTATCATGTGCCTCACAGAGAATAGTCTATTTAATCCCAGAATCCTTCGGAACACAGTATTGACCTTGAAAGCATAGTATACCATTCTGATCCACAGAAAAGTTCATAGATGAACCTTCCTCCACCTCTCTCGTACGGTGCCCAAGGTACGGATCATTAGCATGCTTAGCCTTAATCTTCGAGAGTAAAGTGGGAATAACTTGGAGTTCAGCTAACAGACTGCTATCCTCAAATAAGTTGATTCTGGCAAACAATGCCCTCAACTCAATCACAGCACTATGACTTAAGGTGTCGGTAACCACATTAGCCTTACCAAGGTGATACTCAATCTTACAGTCGTAGTCCTTAAGGAGTTTCAACCAACGACATTGCCTTAAGTTAAGTTCCTTCTGAGTAAGCAAGTACTTCAATCTCTTATGATCAGTGAAGATATGACACTTCTCCCCATAGAGATAGTGTCTCCAAATTTTAAGATCAAAGATTACTGCAGCAAGCTTAAGGTCATGGATAAGATAATTAATCTCATGCGGTTTCAATTGCCAAGATGCATAAGCCATAACCTTACCCTCTTGCAGTAGCACAAATCCCAATCTAGTGTGAAAAGCATCACTGTAGATAGTATAAGCTTTCCCAGGCTCGGGTTGGATCAGAACTAGTGCTTGAGTCAACACTGACTTCAACTTCTCGAAACTAGACTCTTGAGCCTCGATCTAAACAAATGGAACCCTCTTCCTCAGAAGCTCAGTCAAAGGTGCCATAATAATCAAAAAATCCTCAACAAACCTCCAATAATAGCCAGCTAAACCCAAGAAACTATGAATCTCAAAAACATTCCTAGGTTGCTTCCAACCCATAATAGCCTTAATCTTTTTCGAATCCACCCAAACACCCTCAGCAGAGACTATATGACACAAAAACATAACCTCAAAGAGCCAGGATTCACACTTACTGAACTTAGCATGAAGCTGCTTCTCTCTCAAAAGTTTATAGAACAACCTTAAGATGCTCTTCGTGCTCAGCTTCAGACTTAAAGCAAACCAGGATGTTGCCAATAAACATCACCACAAACTAATCCAAATAGGGTTGAAACACCCTATTCATCATGTCCATAAAAGAAGCAGGGGCATTAGTTAACCCAAAAGACATCACCAAGAACTCGTAGTGCCCATAATGAGTTAAAAAGTTATCTTAAACACATCTGCATCTTTCACCTTAAGCTGATAATACCCAGATCTCAAGTCTATCTTAGAAAACATAGTAGCACCTCTAAACAAAACGAATAGGTCATCAATATAAGGCAAAGGGTATTTATTCTTAATCGTCAGCCTATTCAACTTCCGATAATCAATGTGCAACCGAAGTGTTCCGTCCTTGTTCTTTACAAACAAAACTGGTGCCCTTAAGGTGAAACACTTGGTCGAATAAAACCTCTTTCCAATAGCTCTTGCAACTACACCTTTAATTCCTCGAGTTCCTTAGGTGCCATCGACACAGGAGTCGTATCGGAATAAACCTCTATGCCAAACTCAACCTCATCACGTTTAGGTGGCACATCAGGTAATTCTTTTATGAATACACAGGAGTCTGATTATCTTGGATCCAAAATGTTAGCTAGATAAGCCATAAACCCCTTCCTAATCAACTTTTCGGCTTCAAGGGTTGAGATCACATTAGATAGAAACCCTCTACGCTCACTAATTAGGGTTATCTCACAGTTATCAAAAGTTCTTAAAATAACCCTTTTCCTTTCACAATCGAAGTTAACCCGATGCTTAGAAAGCCAATCCATTCCAAGTATAAGATCAAACTCACTGAATGCTAACTCCAGTAAATTGGCAGGAAAAGTATCCCCTTGGACCTCTAAGGGACAGTTGTTGTATTCTATTAACCTCCACAGAGTTACCCACCAGACTTTGAACAGTTACTGCAGACTCAACATTTTCAGCAGTAATCTTAAGACCCCAAGACACAGCACTCGCCACATAGGAATATGTCAAACCATTATCGAGAAAAGCAAAATAAGGAATAGAATGAACAGAGAAAGTACTTGCTATGTCGTTAGGCTCATCACGATCCTCATGCCTCTTAGTAGCATTGTCCAACCCCGACTGTCTCGCCCCAAATCTAGAAGCTTCACCACTCTAAACTGGCCTACCTCTAGTAGTTAAACCTGAAGCAACCGATCTAACCTGCCCTATACCTCTAGTAGGAGCCTAAATCGAAGCCTAAGATTGACTTTGCACAAAAGAACTAGTAGGAGGATAGGGACAATCTCTAAAGAAGTGCTCCTGAGAATCGCACCTAAAACAAGCCCCGATCTTTCCCCAACACTTGCCCTCATGCCTTTTATTACAGTAAGAACAGAGATGCATGGGACGAGATCCATTAGAACCATCAACACTAACCATCGGAGCTACCATAATTGTAGGCCTCACCCTCGAATAACTAGGCTAAATAGTCTCCACTCTAGGCTCCAAACAAAAAGACCACCCGAAATAGGCTAAATTGATGTGCCTGCTGTCTTCTTATTACGCTCCCTATCCTAAACTCTCTGAGCCTTAATACGAGCCTCCAAACTCTCAGCAGATCTAGCTCGACTAACTAGGTCACTGAATACCCTATCATGATGCATGTTGACCCCAGCCTAAAGTGAGAGTCAAAGTCCCTTCCTAAACTAGTCGCATTTCTCTTTTTCATTTGTCACCAGCACAAATGCATAGTGAACCAACCTTAGGAACACTATCTCATAATCATTAACAGACATGTCCCTCTGTCTCAAGTTCATGAAATCATCCCTACATTTTTCGAGAAACTCCTCACCCACAAAATGATCCTAGAAGGCCCCCTAAAATAATCCCATGTAATCTATCCAATAGGGGTAGACTCTTCCATAGTGTCCCACCAATTTTGGGCCTCACCCCTCAGCAAAGAAACAACAACCCTAACCTTCTGATCAGCAGGGTAGTTCATTTCCACAAAAAATCTCTACAAATCCTTCACCTAATACTCAGCAACTGAATGATCTGTACCAGTGCTACCCTCAAACAGCAGCGATAAAATCAGCAGAATAGGCCTCTTTAGACCCTTAGATTTACCACCAACGGATCCACGAAGTAATTTCAATAATTCTCGACTAACCGTAGCACTATCCAACTCTACGATCTCACTGTCCCCAAAATAGGGCACATCCTTAACAGGAGCTTCCTCAGCAAGCAAGTCTCCCCCAATAGCTGGCTGACCCTAAGCACCTATGGGCAGCCCATCCTCATCCATATTCTCTTTAGGCTCGAACATAGGAGTAAGGTCATTAACGGCCCTAGTAGTACGGTCTCCGTATCGACCTTGGCCATGATCAGTCGTAAATCTAACACTCCTACGTATATTACATGCACACTTAGTATGAAAATGATACCGTTATGTCTCATGTATCTCTAGAGATCCAACGGTTATACAAGTAACAAACATGATAATGATGTAGAAATACATGGTTGTACACAGTGGATAATGTTAGAATGAATGCATGGAAACTTTGAGATAATCAACTTGGTATAGGGGTAAAATAAAAAGGAAAGTTGACAATGTTTCTTGTTCATGTATTATGGTAAGATGATTTTTTAATATGAATTTACTAAGCATTTTATGCTTACATAGTTGATTTTTTTTTGTGTTCTTGTAGATTATAGGAAAGCTTGATCATCTGAATCGTAAGAGCATTATCACACTATCCAACCATTTATTGGTAGCTCTCTGTTACTTATCTTAGGTTTTTAAATGGCATGTATAGGTTTGGATATTTTGTTAATTTTTGAAATTACTTAGGGGAAAGGTTTTTTATGTTTTTTGTTGGTATTGAATGATCTTTAGGAAAATGAGGAATTATGTTCTGGAAATGTAAACTTAGAGAAATGATGATTTTATAAACTTGTGTACTTGTATCAGTAGTACTCTTGTGATGATCGGTAGAAGTATAGGGCAAATTTGTAGTTTGGTTACTGACTATTTTTGTATCGGTAGTTGTATCCTAAAGTATCTGTAGTTGTAGAAGTTTCGGTAGTTATTTTGACTTGTATCGATAAAATTTGAGCAAAAATTTACTCTACTCTTTGGAGTTTTTACTACCGGTAGAAGTATGAGTTGTTTTAATAGTACCAATACTTGTATCGATAGAACTCTCTCTACTATCGGTAGAAGCCTGCAGGTATTTTCACTTATTTTCTGACCTAATTCTTACCGATACTTGTCTAATTGAGTATCAGTAGAAGTCTATCAAATTCTCAAAAATGTTTATTTAGAATTAAAATAATTACAATTAACTTAAAATCTCAAGAACTTCTTTTAGTATGTCTACGAAACACTGTTTCAAGAGGAATTCAAGGGATTTTAAGTAGTCGATTGAGAAAAATCAATAAGTAAATGTTACTTGCTTGGGTTCGATAACTGGACCGGGTAAGGGGCATTACATTTAGTGGTACCAAAGCCATGGTTTAGTCGATTCTAGGATTGAACGTAGTAAGTATAACAATAGTACATGCCATTTATATAACCTATGATAGTATGATGCCTCTTGTTTATTAAACTAATAGTAAATTTTTTATTTGATATGATAAAAGATGTCACACAATCTGACTAAACCTGATGAAGTTGAAAGTAATGTTCAGGGCCCAGCTCACGGGGCAGTTGCTAATGAGCCCATTTCTGAGGGTCAAAGGAGTGAAACAAGGGAAGCTTTCTTCCATATGATGTCTAAATGGTTCACTGAATATATGCGAACCAATCCGATGGCACAACACCCTTCACCTCCTCTCGTACCACTACTGATTCCTCATGTTCCACCGGTACAAGAATAAATAAGAACGAACAGACCCTCGTGGATAAACTTCGCAAGAACGGAGTTAAAGAATTTCGAGGTACAGCTGAAGATGATCCAAAAAGAGCAGAATTTTGGGTAAAGAATACCCTTTGGATATTAAGGGCGTTATCTTGCTCTCTCGCAGATTATTTGCAATGCACCATATCCTTGTTAAAGGATTATGCGTACCAGTGATGGACTACATTGCCGGAAGATCGATTGAGCTGGGAGTTCTTTCGAACATAATTTAGAAAGAAGTACATCAATCAGAGGTATTTAGACAAGAAAAGGAAAGTGTTCCTAGAGCTGAAACAAGGTCTAAGATCAGTGGTTGAGTATGAAAGAGTGTTTGTACAATTGAGCAAGTACGCACGAGAATGTGTTTCAATTGAAGCAGCAATGTGTACTCGATTTGAAGATGGATTGAATAAAGACATTAAATTGCTTGTAGGGATCCTAGAACTGAAAGAGTTTGTGATCCTAGTTGATCCATGAAGAAAATGAAAGAGGTTTCTAATCGCACATCGAATCCATTTGGATTTTTGGGAAGAGATCAAGGAAAACAAAGTGGTACATGACAGCAGACAACATCTGTCTCTAGTGTGGGTAGTGTTCGTAATAACAGTAGGCCTGAATGTTAACTTTGTAACTGGAAGCACTTCGGGGAGTGTCATTTAAAGATGGGATCTTGCTTTAGATACGAGTCTACTGATCACTATCTTCGTGATTATCCCGAGAAATCTGATAGAGAGAGGGCTTAGAACACTCGATTTGGAATACACCATTTAGAGGTAGACCTTCAAAGTTCAGTGGCACTACAGGAAATAATAGAAGCGGAACAAGAGATTCTTCTTTGAGATCAGAGATTAGAGCACCAGCTAGGGCCTATTCTATTCGAGCCTGTGAGGATGCTACGGCTCTAGATGTGATTGCGGGTACTTTTTCTCACTTTAACAATAATGTCTGTGTATTGATTGACCCGGGGTCAACCCACTCATATATTTGCATCGCACTTGTGTCAAATAAAAATATACCAGTAGAGTCTACTGAGTTTATAGTTAAGGTGACCAATCCATTAAGGAAACATGTGTTAGTGAACAGGATATGTCGGAATTACTTACTGAAAATACAAGGTTATGATTTTTCGGTAGATTTGAAGTTATTGCCATTTAATGAGTTTGACGTGATACTTGGCATGGATTGGTTAACCTTACATGACGCAATAGTGAATTGTAGACAGAGACAGATTGTATTAATGAATCAAAGTGGGGAATCGATAATCATGGAGCCGGATAAAGGTGTCAAAACTGTTAATGTTATTTCTATGTTGTCCACTCAAAAGTGTGTGCGAAAAGGGTGTGAAGCATACTTGGCTTACATAATTGATACTAGGGTTAGAGAAATGAAGTTAGAACTAGTCCTAATTGTGTGTGACTTTGTAGACCTATTTCTAGAAGACTTGCTGGGATTACCCCTAATTAGAGAAATTGATTTTAAGATCGATTTAGCACTAAGAACATCTCCTGTATCAATGCTCGGTAAGCCCCGAAAGAGTTACAAGAGTTTAAAACACAACTATAAGAATTGTAGGATAAAGGTTTCATTCGACCTAGTTTTTCTCCTTTGGTTGCACCTGTCTTGTTTGTTAAGAAGAAGGATGGGTCGATGCGGTCATGTATTGATTACCGATAGTTAAACAAAGTCACAATTAAGAATAAGTATTCGTTGCCTCGGATAGATGACTTATTTGATTAGTTGAAAGGTGCAGTAGTGTTTTCGAAGATTGATCTACGTTCGGGGTGTCATCAGCTTCGAGTAAACGATATGGATGTATCTAAAACAACTTTCAGGACCCGATATGGGCATTATTAATTTTTAGTTATGCCTTTTGGTTTAACGAACGCCTATGCAGTGTTTATTGACTTGATGAATTGGATATTTCATCCATATTTAGACAAGTTTGTAGTGGTTTTCATTGATGATATATGATATACTCTAAAAATGTGGTTAAGCATGCACAACACTTGAGAACTATGTTGCAGACTTTACGCGAAAAGCAATTATTCGTAAAGTTTAGCAAATCTGAATTTTGGCGTTGGGAAGTTTGATTTTTGGGTCATGTTATGTCTGCAGAAGGCGTTAGAGTGGATCCAAGAAAAATCTCAGCTATTTTGAATTGGAAACCACCTAAAAATATTTTTGAGATTCGATGTTTTCAAGGCTTAGTAGGGTATTATCGGTGTTTTTTCAATGGATTTTCGATAATTACCTCGCCTTTAATGAATTTGTTGCAAAAACATGTAAAGTTTGATTGGTCTACTAAATGTCAATAGAGTTTTGATCAATTAAAAATGTTACTCACTGAGGCACCTGTACTAATTCATCCTGAGCATGGCAAAGAATTTGTGGTTTATAGTGACGCCTCCCTTAATGGGTTAGGATATGTGTTGATTCAAGAAGGCAAAGTGGTAGCTTATGCCTCTCGACAGTTAAAACCGCACGAGAAGAATTACCCGACAAATGATTTGGAATTGGCAGCTATTGTATTTGCTTTAAAAATTTGGCGCCATTATTTGTACGGGGAAAAATGTCACATTTATACGAATCACAAGAGTTTAAAGTATTTGATGTTGCAAAAGGAACTCAATTTGCGTCAGCATAGATGGTTAGAGCTGCTAAAGGATTATGATTTGGTTATCAACTACCATCCGGGTAACGCCAACGTTGTGGCAGATGCGTTAAGTAGGAAATCCTTGTTTGCTCTGAGAGGTTTGGATACACGGTTAATGATGGCTAGTGATGGATATATTTTAGTTGAATTAAGAGCTAGGCCAATATTTCTACAACAAATAAGGGAAGCTCAGAAGAATGATCTAAAGATAAATGCTAAGCGAGAACAGATTGGTAAAACCCCAGATTTTGCCTTTTGCCTTGGTGCCGATGAGAGAGTATACTTTCGAGATAAAATATGCGTTTGGAAAGATTCAGAGGTTAAATAAAGTATCTTACAAGAAGTACACAGTAGTGGGCACTCAATTCATCCTGGAAGTAATAAGATGTACAATGATTTAAAGCATATGTATTGGTGGTCGAGTATGAAACAAGAGATTTCAGAGTTTGTATCGAAATGTTTAGTGTGTCAACAAGTTAAAGTTGAGCATTAGTTACCTTCAGGGTTGTTGCAATCGGTCATGATTCTGGAATGGAAATGGGAAAGGGTCACCTTGGACTTCGTGACAGGTTTACCATTATCTCCAAGGAAAAAGGATGCCATTTGGGTTGTACTGGATCGCTTAACTAAATCGGCCCACTTCATACCTGTGCGTATGGATTATACTATGGAGAGACTGGCCGAGCTTTATGTCACAGAGATTGTAAGACTACATGGAGTGCCACAATCAATTATTTCGAATAGAGATCCTCAATTTACTTCCAGATTTTGGAGCAAACTGCATGAAGCTTTAGGCAGCAAATTACATTTTAGTACTGCTTTCCATCCCCAGACTGATGGACAGACGGAACGAGTAATTCAGATACTGGAGGACGTGCTACGTTGTTGCGTTCTTGAGTTCGAGGACAGTTAGGAGAAATTTCTTCCTTTAGTTGAGTTCGCATATAACAATAGCTATCAAGCAAGTATTAAATTGACCCCGTACGAAGCCTTGTATAGACTTAAATGTAGAACTCCTCTATATTGGACAGATTTGAGTGAAGGGAAGATTTTTGGAGTTGACTTGGTTCATGAAAGAAAAGAAAAAGTTAAAGTGATACGAGATTGCTTGAAGGCGACATCTAAATATCAAAAGTCCTATGCGGATTTGAAAAGAAAAAACATTGAATATCAGGTTGGGGACAAAGTATTTTTGAAAGTGTTGCCTTGGAGGAAAGTTCTACGATTTGGCCGTAAAGGAAAACTTAGCCAGTGATTCATTAGACCGTATGAAATCATTGAGAGAATTGGGTCGGTAGCTTACCGATTGGCATTACCATCGAAATTACAGAAAAATTCAAAATATTTTCACGTACCGATGTTGAGGCGATATAAAGCTGATCTTTCACATGTAATCACCTCGAGTGAGGTTGAAATACAACCCGATATGACGTATGGTGAAGAGCCAATCAAAATCTTAGCACGAGAAGTCAAAGAATTGAGAAATAAATGCATAGCTTTAGTAAAAGTTCTTTGGAATCGCCATGGAATCGAGGAGGCTACATGGGAAACTGAAGAAGTGATGAGATCATAGTACCTAAATATATTTTCTAGTAAGATTTTCGACGATGAAAATTTTTAAAGGAGGGGAGAATTGTAACGGCCCATTTTTTGTGACGTCGGGATCACATTATCTGATGAGTGCCTTCAATAATTATTAAATTTTAATGTTTACAATAAAAAGGTGTCAAATTGTGGTCATAGAAATAAATAGTTTGGAAAGGGATAAATTAGGTAAAAAAGGCTAATTAGAATGAATTGTAATAGTAGTAGGCAACACTTAGGAACATTTTTTTTTAAATCAAAGGGGTTAAAACTTAAATTTTGCCAAGACTAAGAGGCTTGGACGGCAACACCATTTCATTTTAAGATATTTTAGTTGTAATTTTCAAGTAAAAATAAGGGAAATAGAAGATGGTGGGATTAGGTGAAGAAGGCGTGGGCTAAGTAATGATGAAAACCCTTCAAATTTATTTTAAAAAGGAAAAGAAGAAAGAAAATAAGAAAAATAGAAATGATATTTGGCTTTTGCTCTTTTCTTCTTCCTTAAAACGTGAACCACCATTGAAGAAGGAAAAAGAAGCTTGAAAATTTGTTTCTAGTGATTTGGGATACACTGGAGGTTAGTTTAACGATTTCATGTTTTAAGGATTTAGCCTGATTAGCTTAAGGGTTGAGTTTTATTTACATGGTTGATGAGAGTTTAGAGATTCACCATGGATGAGATAAGTGTGGTGGTAAGCTTAATAGCTATAATCTTTGAGTTTGAAAGTTTATCATAAAAGGATTGTTAAAGTATTAAAGAGATTTAGGTCTAAGGACCTATTTTTGAAAATGGTAGGAAACATAAGGTGTGAATGAGCAAATAATAATAGTTTCATGCTTTGGTTCATGCTTATTTGAGAATTTAGTGATGAATTTTAATGAAGGATTAAATAGTGCAAAGCTTAAACTATGAGATTAATTTTGTAAATTTATAGTAAAGAAGATTTTATCTTTATTTTAGTTACGGAATTGAATATTAAATGATGGTATACATAAATGACTGTTTAGATCGAGACACGTAACAATCGGGTTCGAGTTGAGGAAAGGATAAGGTCGCGAAATTGACATCGATTCTTTTTGTGCATTTTGTACCACCGAGGTAAGTTTATAACTTACTTTAATTTAATTTTCTATTTATATATATATATATATAACTTGAATGAATTGTATTTGGTTGCCTTATTCATAATTATTGAGGAGATTTAAATTTTACGAAATTATAATATGAAATGATGTGGATAAGTGCTCGTTGGACTCTTGGGGAAATATTGGGATTTACATGACCCGACTTCAGGATTTATAAGCTATATGGGTGCTGGTCCTAGATGTCCTACCGATGGCTGAGATATAGTATTTGTTGCGGATTCTCCACAGCTCGTGTGAGCAGCATCATGTAGGTTAACATCTCAACCCATAGCTCGTGTAAGCCGACCCATTTCACAACTCGTGTGAGCATTTGATAGCAATAGAAATGACACCTATTTTCTCCCTAAATTTTTTGTATTAATTGTCTCTTTTGTAACATATTTAGCATGCATTATAGGCTTTTCATACTTAGTATTTATATTCTCTAACTCATCGTTGTTTGGCTTAAAGTCTCGTTATTTTATCTCTTCTATGCACTAATCTCGGGGTATGCAGAATATGTTCACAATTGTCAGCGCAAGGATCCATCTCAGAAGATCAATGCTAGAAAGAATTTAAAGATGCAAACACAAATTAGCTCGAAATTGCTGCTAGAGATGTCACCGCATAGAAACCTTTACTTTGTATGGGTGAATTCACACTTCAAGCAAATCTGGAAGCACCAATGCAGGAAGTTCACACAATGTCGTCGCAATAAAAGATTGTAGATCGCGCCCAAAAATGCGGGGACAACCTACAGATTTATGAAGATCACATCAGATCTGCGTGAGTTCACAGCTAGATTTCAACAAACTTTGACAGCTGCACAAGAAGTTGGATCTATGAAGAGATGAGATCTACAATTCTTGAAGCCTATAAATAGAGGAAAGAAAAAGGAGAATGATATCAAGGAGTGAGGGAATTAATTCTGCAAATACTTTGAGTTTTTGAAGCTTTATGCTGGAGATCGATGAGCTAATCAATCAGGAGAGCAACAACTTCTGACGAGAAGTGCTTGGTGCGGTACAAGAGGAGCAGTTAACAGATAATCCTAGTAGCCTAGGGATAGTATGTTTCGATTATTTGTTAATTCCTCTTTAAATGATGATGAATTCTAATGACATTTGATTGTATATGAGAATATCTTTCAATATTAGATTACTTTGATTCAAACTTAATTCTTCTCATCTGTTTATTCTTGGATTTAACTGCTTGACCATGAGAGAGTAATTGCAGTCTATCGACATTAAGAGGTGCGGTGACAAGTTGAATTAACAAGCAAGTCAGCGAGAGTTGCTTAAGACTAGAAGGGATTCTGTCACTTGTTCTTAGGTGTGAAGCAATGCCAGCATTGAGAGGTGTGGTACTTGTGAGCGCTTGAGTCCCGATTAAATGGAGAGTTATTATTGGTATGATTTCATTGGAGCCTTATTGCAACGACAATTCATCTACATTATACCTTGTCAACACATCTAGCGTTGCTACTTAGTGAAATCAGTGATCCACTCCAATCCATTACACTTGATCACACATTTACTTTTATGCATTTAAATTCTCCAACTTCAACAACTATTTGATTTACTTTCATTTGCTCTGAAAATTAACTTTATTAATTACATTGACAACTTTGATTAAATTAGTGGTGTAGATCTGATTTAATTGCGCTGACATCCTTACTAGCATTTTCCCTAATCTTAGCTTTAGTTGCTTCGACAATTGAACATCAAGAACTACTTCCTCATGGGATTGATATTTGATAGAACTAATCTATCAACTATACTTGCATCGACGTGTGTCCGCTTGCACAATTACTGTGACGTTATAGAGCGATGAGCATTACATGTTACATGGGTGTTGGTCTTGGATATTCTACCGATGGTTGAGGTCCTACATTGGTTACGGATTCTCCACAGCTCGTGTGAGTAGCATCATGTAACCCCACATTTTAAACCACAGCTCGTGTGAGCAGACCCATTTTATAGCTCGTGTGAGCAGTACATGATACAGGAATATTACATGCACACTTAGTGTGAAAATGATACCGTTATGTCTCATGTATCTCTAGAGATCCAACAGGTATACAAGTAGCAAACATCATAATGATGTAGAAATACATGGTTGTACACAGTGGATATTGTTAGAATGAATACATGGAAACTTTGAGATGTTCAACTTGGTATGGGGGTAAAATAAAAAGGAAAGTTGAGGATGTTCCTTGTTCATGTATTATGGTAAGATGATTTCTTAATATGAATTTACTAGGCATTTTATGCTTACGTAGTTGATTTGTTTTGTGTTCTTATAGATTATGGGAAAGCTTGATCGTCTGAATCTTAGGAGCGTTATCACACTATCCGACCACTAATTGGTAGCTCTCGATTTCTTATCTTAGGTTTTTAAATGGCATGTATAGGTTTGGATATTTTGTTAATTTTTGAAATTATTTAGGTAAAAGGTTCATTATGTGTTTTGTTGGTATTGAATGATCTTTAGGAAAATAAGGAATTATGTTTTGGAAATGTAAATTTGAAGAATTAATGATTTTATAAACCTGTTTACTTGTATCGTTAGTACTCTTGTAACTACCAGTAGAAGTACAGGGCAAATTTATAGTTTTGTTACTGACTATTTTTGTATCGATAGTTGTAGAAGTTTCTGTAGTTATTTTTAGTTGTATCGGTAGAATCTGCAGTAAAAATTTACTCTACTCTTTAGAGTGTTTACTACCTGTAGAAGTATGGGTTGTTTCGGTGGTACCAATATTTGTATCGATAGAACTCTCTCTACTACCAGTAGAAGCCTACAGGTATTTTATTTGTTTTCTGACCTAATTCTTATCGATACTTGTCTAATCGAGTATTGGTAAAAGTCTATCAAATTCTTAAAAATGTTTATTTAGAATTAAAATAATTACAATCGACTTCAAATCTCGAGAACTTCTTTTAGTATGTCTACGAAACACTGTTTCAAGAGGAATTCAAGGGATTTTAAGTAGTCGATTGAGAAAAATCTATAAGTAGATGTTACCTACTTGGGTTCGGTAATTGGAATGGGTAAGGGGCATTACATCTTTTGTGGCAACTTATTTGTTAACACAACGCTACACCCCTCTATGAGCACAATTGTCTCGATGTCATATACCTTTTTCTTCTTTAATAGTAGCTCATTCATGAATTTCCCATAGCTAGGATTCTGCACAAGAGCATCAATTATAGTTATATTGATATGTAATTATTTCAAGGTAGATACAAACTTCTGATAATCTTTGTCATGCTCTTTCTCCTTGAATCTTTGTGGAAATGGCAAAGGTATATTGTTAGTGGGTTATTGTGGAATATCCGATAGTGTCGACATGGGCATTTGCGTGGACATCTTTGTTGGTCAAATTGTGGGCATAGGAGTGACTACAGATGGCTCCTCTTCATTTATTTCTTTTGGTTCTTCTTCATAGGCAACTTCTTTTTGTTGCTTTGGTTCGGATGCATTGACATGTACTTGGTTGGAATAGTTGCTTAGCTCAGTAGTTTGCTTTCCACTTCTTAGCGTGATAGCCTTGCAATGCTCCTTTCCTTCTGAGTTGGAATTTCAGTGTCACTAGGCAAAGCACCTGGTGACCTTGTGCTCATGTTAGAAGCCAATTGTCCTAGCTAAGCTTCCAACACACGGATAGAAGAAGAATTGCCTAGAATGTTTGGTTCCATTCTTATGATATTCTCGCATCAATGCTTCAAGGATAGCTAACGGATCTGCTCTTGGTTGAGAATATTGTTGTTGTTATTGTTGATGTTGTCCTTGCATATTTGGCATTGTAGTGTGTTGTGGCGGCATTCGAGCTTGTGGCTCCATCTGGTTATATGACTGCATCTGATTTTGTGATCGTATATTATCTGGTGCGCATGCAATTGCGGATTGTGATTGTAATTCTGCTACTGTTGACTGTAACTCCCCTGTCTGAATGTGGGCGCATTCTAAAGTTACCTTGATTTGAGGAATTCCCATATCTGAATGTGGGCACATTCTGGCTCTCCAAAGGTTGTTATGTATGATTAGAATTATTGTACGAGTAACCATAGTAATTTCCTCTGATGTTGTTGATGTAGAATGCGTTCTCAGCATGTTGTGGACAATCCTCACAACTGTGGTTGTCACAATAAATTTCACAGGAAAATGTCGGGACATCCATCTGTTGGGCTACTTGAATAGAGACAACATCACTCGTCCCCTTTCATGATTTTAATCATGTTTGCCAATGAGGATATCTGTGAACTCAAAGCTGATATAGCATCTAATTCCATAACACCAGGGATAGATTTTACTTGAGCAGAACGAGAAATTGGATATTGATAGTCATTCTGTGCAATTATCTCTAATATTCATATGAATTTATTGTAGGTGTAATCCAACAATAGACCATTGGTATATGCATCGACAAGATATCTTGTCTGCGAATTCAACCCATTGTAAAAGATCTCGATTTGAGTCTCCTATTGGATCCCATGCATGGGACATCTCAGTAAAGTTTTTTAACGCTCCCACGTAGTGCGTAAATTTTCATCATCCAATTGATGATATGTCGTGATATCATTCCGCAATCTAGCATTCATTGCCGACGAATTAAATCGAAAAATGAACTGCACTGCTAGCGCATTCCAAGAAGTAATGGATCCAGCTGGTAAACCAATGAACCATGTTCTTGCCCTCCCTTGTAAAGAATAAGGGAACATCTGCATCTTCAAGGCGTCATTAGGAACACCATGTTGACTAAAAACAACATATGAGCAGAAACGATTTAGGATGCTCCCTCACATCTTCATGAGGTAAACCTACATATTGACCATTTGAATTAAGCATTTGGAACATAACTGGTTTCAATTCAAAATTACCAGCTTGTATTACTGGTCTAACAACCTCTGATTATAAATCATCGAGTACAGGAATAATGAAATCTCTGATTGTCCTATTTGGTATTTGCTCTACTTGTGGTGGCGATGGTATATTATTGTTATTGACCACTTGTTGCTGCACTGGAGGAACAACATTTTATGGCAGTAATGGATGTAGATCATTGTTATTTCCAGTCATTTTCTTTTCCTCTTACTTCCTCCTTCGAATTGTCCTTTCAAGTTTTGGATCAAAACTAACAATGTCCTTAGGATTTCTCCTTGTGGACATAAAACACCTAACAAAGAAAACTAAAAAGAATTAACAAAAGATTAGTAATCAATAAAAGTTAAAAAAGAAACAAATAAATGCAACTACAAAAATTAAACATCAAACAAACGCCATCCCCGGCAACAACACCAAAACTTGATCGGCCTGTAAATGTCACAGCAATTAAGTGCAAGAGGACACTTGTTGATGCAAGTATAGTTGGTAGATTTGATCTATCGGATATCGATCCACGAGGATAGAGTTTTTGATGTTTAATTGTTGAAGCAAGTTAAGTTAAAATTAGATGAATTGCTACTAAGGATGTCAACGTAAATGAGTTAGATCTGCACAGCTAAAAGAGTTAATTTGTCAACATAAATATTAAATAAATTGTCAGAGCAAATTAAGATAAAATGAATAGTTGTTGGGATGTTTGTAAATGTAAATTCAGAACTTAAAATAAATGGATCAAGTGTAAAGAAGTGGAGAGGATCATTGATTTCACAAAGTAACAACGCTAAATGTGACTACAAGGTATTATGTAGATGAATTGTCACCGCAATTATGCTCTAATGAAATCGTACTAATAATAACTCTCTGTTTAACCAAGAATCAGGCGCTCACAATTACAACACCTTTCGGTGCTGGTAATGCTTTGTACTCAAGAACAAGTGACCAGAATTCCTTCTTGTCTCAAGCAACTTCCACTGACTTGCTTGTTAATCTAAATTGTCATCGCACCTTCCAATGTCTGTGGCTACAATTGCACTTTCGTGGTCAAAATAATTAAATCCAAAGATAAATAGATGAGAAGAATTGAGTAGGAATCAAAGTAATCTAACATTGAAAGATACTTCCATATTCAATCAATTGTCAATAGAAATTCATCAGAATTAAAAGAAGGATTAGAAAATAAATTGAAGCATACTATTCCTAGGCTACTAGGATTATCCCTTAATCATTCCTCTTGTTTTGTACCAAGCACTTCTAGTTAGAATCTACTGCGCCTTTGCAGAATCAGCTTACA
Organism: Kokia cookei; assembly: GCA_039519145.1. Classification (NCBI taxonomy): domain Eukaryota; kingdom Viridiplantae; phylum Streptophyta; class Magnoliopsida; order Malvales; family Malvaceae; genus Kokia; species Kokia cookei. Next base: position 22,328,166 of record CM076906.1, read on the forward strand.
TTCTCCAGACTCAAGCTTCCATGGCAGCTTAATGTGAGAATGAGAGAAATTTGAGAATTAAAATCTTCACACCTTGATATCGATCTCCTTGATTTCCTTCCTATTTATAAGCTCTGGAGATTTGCAGCTCTCCTCCCTACTCAGATCTAACCTCCTTGGCAGCTGTACAAAGTGGTTATTTCTAGCTTTGCACTCACGCAGATCTAGTGTGATCATCAAGCATCTGCAGGTTGTCGTAACATCTCTGGGCGAAATTTATGATCTTTAATTGCGGCGACAACTTGTCATTCTCCTACACTGGTGCTTTTAGGTATATTTGCAGTGTGAATTCACTTGTACGAGGTAGAGATCTTCATGCGGCGACATCTTTGGCCACAATTCCAAGGTTACATTTGTGACTACATTTTCGAACTCTGTCCAGCACTAATCTTTCAATTGTGGATCTCTGCGATGACAATTTCAGACGCAAAACTTATCTAGATACAGTGACATTAGTAGCTCAGAAGATATAAAATGCGAGAAAAAAAGATCAAACATCATTGAGTTAGAAAATACACATCCTAAGTATGAAATACTAAAAATGCATGCTAAAAATGATACAAAAGGAATAATTAATGCACAAATTTAGGGAGAAAATAAGTGTCATTTCTAATGCTATCAACGCTCTAGTACAAATTCCTAGTTATTTGAAATTCATGAAGGACCTCCTATACAAGAAGAAGAAGCTGACTGATACTGAGACAATTTCACTCACAGAAGGATGTAGTGTAGTCCTGACAAATAATTTGCCACCTAAGATGAAAGACCCTGGAAGCTTTACAATCCCACGCTCGATTGGAAATCATTACTTGGGAAAAGATCTATGTGATTTATGTGCAAGTATCAACATGACGCCGCTGTTTACATTTAGAAAATCGGGGATTGGTCATATGAAGCCCATTGCAGTGACATTGCAGTTGGCAAATATATCATTAGTGCAACCTAAAGGACAAATTAAAGACATCCTAGTTCATGAAGATAAGTTTGTGTTCTTAGCGGATTTCATTATCCTCGACTGTGAAGCTGATAAAGAGGTACCCATAATTTTGGGATGCCCATTCCTCGCCACTGGACGCACTCTCATCGACGTGTATAAGGGTGAATTAACAGTGTGTCATAATGATGAACACGTCACTTTCAGTATGTTTGAGGCCATTCCCTGCAAAGACAAAGGAGAATGTTACCACATTAATGTGCTAGACACATTAATTGAGGAGGAATTCAATGAGAGAAGCACAACAGTTCCAGAAGAATTTGTGATGACATCGGAGGAAGATTTTCTAGTTGATTGTGACAGCAAGGTTGAGGCGAATAATATTGAGCTTAAGCATGGATGGCAAATGGAATCTTTAGATTTGACCAATCGAACTGCTCTAGTCTTTAAGCCATCTATTGAAGAAGCTCCTACTCTGGAGTTGAAGCCATTACCTACCCATCTGAAGTATGTTTTTCTTGGTGATAATGATACACTGCTAGTTATTGTCACTACAACCCTTGACGCAACTCAGGAAGAAAAATTAATCCCTATATTGAAGTAGCACAAATGTGCGATTGCTTGGAGTATTACTGATATTAGAGGAATTAGTCTCTCTTTTTGCATGCACAAAATTCGATTGGAAGATGAAGGAAAGCAATTAATTGAACAGCAAAGGAGATTAAATGAGAAAATGAAGGAGGTGGTTAAAAGGGAAATTATTAAGTGGCTGGATGCAGGCATTATCTACCTAATTTTTTATAGCACTTGGGTGAGCCCAGTCCAATGTGTCCCTAAGAAAAGTGGTATCACAGTGGTAAGTAATGACAAGGATGAGCTAATCCCTACTCGCATTCCTACGAGCTGGCGAGTGTGCATGGATTATCACCGATTGAATGCAGCCATAAAGAAGGATCATTTTCCACTCCTCTTCATCGATCAAATGCTGGATAGGCTTGCTGGAAAAGCCTACTATTACTTCCTTGATGGCTATTCTTGCAACAATCAGATAGCTATTGAGTCGGAGGATTCTACAATGCAGCGGCCACATTTCAATGGTTCATGATGACAATATTTTTAGACATGATCGAGGACTCATTAGAGGTATTCAGAGTTTTGATAAATGCGCTCACAACTTGGCTAGAGTTTTAAAGCGATGTAAGGACACAAATCTTGTGCTAAATTGGGAGAAATTTCACTTCATGGCAACGGAAGGCATTGTCCTAGGTCATCGCATTTTCTGTCAAGGCATTGAAGTGGATAAAGTGAAGGTTGAAATTATTGAGAAGTTGCCCCCACCAACTAATGTAAAGGGTATTTAGAGTTTTCTCTGACACAGGTTTTTATCGTATATTTATTTGAGACTTTTGCAAAATTGCGAAACTTCTCTGCTCATTGTTAGAACAAAATAAAAAATTCCTATTTGATGATGCATGTGTGGATGCATTTATGAAAATAAAGAAGCAGCTTGTGTAGGTACCCATTTTCGTTGCACTAGATTTGTCGCAACCATTTGATGTAATGCGTGATGCAAGTGATTTATTCCAAAATAGAAAACTAACCTGAAAGACAATAAAACAAACCTTTTTGTACTTTTTACAAAATTTATTCCAAAATAGAAAACTAAACTAATTCCTAAGGAAATGAAAGGAAAATGATTAATTTCAAGTTCCTAAAGTATAAAAACTAGTTTAATTTGCTTGGTACAAAACCAACAGATCATTTATCCGAAAGTTACAAATCTCGTTTCTCTAAAAATGGAAATAGAAATAACTTAAAGAATAAAATAACTAAACCTAAATTACAAGAGAAAAATTAAACTAGGGAAAGAGGTGTGTAAAACTAAGTGTCAAAGGGGTTTATTTATAGCATTTGGATGGTCGTTTTCCTTAGCCCTAGGTTACTGTACATTCTTCGGGTTTAAGTTGTGTTTTGAAGACCTAATCAACCCTCACTCTATGTAATCCCGTATTCAAGAGTCGATGTCACGACATACAGGGTCCGTGTCACAACGTGGTAGTCAGTTTACTCCTTGGTGTGTTTTCCAGGTGTTGTCGTGACACACTATGCCTTTTTCGCAACATAGAAGGTAGCTTCAGGATTCTTTGATTCTGGTCATATTGTCCCGTGTATTGACATAATGATCAATTCCGATGTAGTTCATCTTCTAAAGGTCTCTTGCACACTCACAAAGTCTACGAGCCAACCTTTAGGCCTTACTTGGTCCTAAACTCAATAAAATATACCTTTTTACACTTTTTACACCTTTTATTCAATCTATGAAAATGCAAGTAAATCCTAAGTAATTCTAACTAAAATGCCTAATTTCAAGCTCATAAAGTACAAAAACCAGTTTAATCTTGTAGGTCGAATTACGGCAGATCATACTCCCCCACACTTAAGTCATTGCTTTCGTCATGCAAACAAAACCAACATAATGAAAAGAAAAAATAAAGGCTTGAGCACATATAAAGATTTTATCTATATAGCTTCATCCATGACTAATATAAGTATTGTAATTATCCTAGTACAATACAAATTGTTGTAGTTGAATTGTACAATATCATATTCATTCATGCATAGATATATTTAGGTCACGTAGGTCTTTTCGGCTTGTAACATTCTGAGGCTTAGAATAGGTATGGATTTCAAAGGGATAATAAGCACAAAAGGTTACAAATGCAAAAATAGTAAACGTGGTAGAGTTCATATTCCATATTGATTTTCCTATTTGGCTCCTTTTTTACAAACTCTACCTTGATGTGTCTACTTACCCTCAATACTTATGGCCACACATCTATAATCATGCAATTTAGTACCAAAGAAAGAGTAAGCACAAATTGATCTTTTAGGTTTTATTGTTTGTAACGTGGTTCATCAATAAGGGTCAAAAGCCTTAAAGATTGATGCTAAAAGGGAAAAATAAGAATAGGTTTGCTTTTTGGATTTAAGTGTTTCAAAATAATGCCTTAGGTCATCCCTAAATATCTCGACATGCACAAACTTCAATTTAATCACACAATCCCAAAAGTACCATTTATCATATATACTAGCATGCTTGTTTCCTCATATTACTAATGTCATATGGTACAAATAATATCCTATGATAAATATTTAGTGTAACCTATAAAACTTAGTAGTTTCATGTTAAAAAATTTAAAAATTACTTACCATCATGCAAAATTTATTCCAAGATATAATAAACCTATGTACATGCTCCAAACCAATCACTTGTATTTCTACAAGCTCAAGCACACGACAAGACAAAAGAAAAAATAGAAATAAAAAACAAAAATATTCCATGTTACCCCACACACTTTAGAAAACACGTTATCCTCAATGTGTAGCTCTCTAAAAAGTAAGGAAAGAAGTTACCCGATTGATCGTGAGTGCTTCTTCAACTAATGGTGGGTTCCTCGTCCTTTTGTCATGAATAAATTCAAAATGTTATGTCTTCTTTGTATGGGATTCCTACATGGCTTGTAATTTTTTTTAATTGAAGAATAATATATATGTATGAAAAAAAAATTCATAATATAAATAACTGTTAAATAAAAAAGAACTACATACCCGTAATTATAAATAAATAAATAAATCTAAAGCCTACTCCTAAGGAAAACTTATAACATAAATCCCTACTTCCTACTGATTATCATTTAACCCTCTCCTCTTTCGTTCTTCACTTTACCTTTGTTACAATAGAGTAAACTAAGTGAACATGTTGTCACCTAATAGCTTGAAAGGAGGATTCATTGTTCAATCTAGTTGTTTGGTAGGTACCCCTGCTTTCTTACACATGGTCATTACTAAATGAGGGAATAATACACCTTTCCCAAATTCCTTGCACATTCCACCATGTTTCGATAAATTCATTTACCAATAAAAATCATTTTCCTTATGAGAATACCATAAGTGATAACAACATGCATTGGGCTAATCTCAAACATATCTAAAATGGGAAAAATTCTGGAGCAAACAAACTTCATCCACATTTTGGCTTTAGCTATCATCAACTCTTGATTAAAACTTTCTGGGATTGTCGTACCTTCCCGATATGTCCATAATTCTTTTCCATCTATCAGAAATTGCAGAATTTCTTCTGTTTCTATATTCTTGAATTCTTTTAAATTAGTCTAGTATATATAATTCTGATAATAATACGCTGCGTTGTAAAACTTATAGATTTGCACCTCATTCATTGACACCTTTACCCTTCAGATTTTTAGCGTACACTGCACTTGACTAATGGGTCAAACTGCTTCCCTTTTCTTCATTGATAAATAAACTCCTGAACCATTAGGATATTTATTAGATATTTTCGTGGTAGACAGAATTGATTCCACTTGTGATCGACTGCATTTTCCCAAATTCCTCTACAATTTCTCATTAAAGGATTGAACCCTTGTTCTTGAATGAACGTATATGGCTATAATTGTTGTAGGTACCTATCCATATCACGCTTTAGGAACTCAAAAGAGGGATTACAATAACTTTCACTTGAACTAGCCATGTGATCAAAGTTTTTCTTCTTAAATTCAGGGTTTTCTCTTTCTTCTAAATTGTAGTGAAAATGGAGAAGGAGGATGGTGTATTTATACTAAAATAACATAATGTTAATATAAAGAAGTTTACTCTAATTGCAATTATTATTAAACACAAATTAAGAAGTTTAAATAAAACTAATCTGTTTAAATGTTAAGAGTTAGTGTTTACCCGGATATTTTAATTTTACACAGGTATTTCGCGACACCTAGGTGTCATGTCGCAACATCACAGCCAGACTCATTTTTTGTGAAGAGATTTCCTTATTTTGTTTGTAAGAGGCTGTCAACATAGAAAGGTAGTGTCACGACGTCTAGGCTAGTTTCCTTATTTTGTTTGTAAGAGGTTGTCTCGACCTAGAGGAGTAGGGTCGCGACGTCGAGGCCAATCTTCATCGAAACATGACCCTGAATCACTAGCCGTTCCTTGAGTATCTCCTCTGTTGTCTTTCTTTTCTGATGCTGACATAATTTTCGTGCTCTATAGAGTATTACATTGTAATGGTTTCTCATCGACAAGTATGTCAATTTCCCCCCCATAGTAGTGCTTTACCCTTTGCCCATTTACTAGGAAAAGTTGGCCACTCTTACCTATCAACTCAACTGCACCATATGGTGTTACTTGGTTGATTGTGTACGGTCCTGTCCACCTTGATTTAGATTTTCCTGGAAAAAATTTAATTTTGGCCTGGATTGAAGGCTCATTTTTGAATATGGGCATCATGTCGTAACCTACTTCTTTCTTTATACAACTTAATGTTCTCATAGCCCATGAAACAAAATTCCTCTAATTCTTGTAATTGAAACAACCTTTCTTTTTCGCCAATTCTAGATCCAAGTTCGACTCTTTAACAGCCCATTCTTCTTCAACTGAATAGGTAAATGAAAGTTCTTACAATAAATGAGTTTATATGGGATTATTCCCAACGGTGTATTGTATGTTGTCCTATAAGCCCATAAAGCATCATCTTGTTTTACTACCCAATCCTTCCAATTAGGATTCACAATCTTTTCTAGGATCTGCTTAATTTCTCGATTGAAAACCTGAACTTGTCCGTTAGCTTGTGGGTGATATATCGTCGCCATCTTATGTCTTATGCTTTATTTTGTAAGTGCTCCTTGAAATTGTTTACTTCAAAAATGTAACCCTTCATCAATAACTAATGCACATGGCGTCCCAAATCTCGCAAAGATATTCTTCCACGAAAACCTAACTACTACCTTTGTATCATTGGTAGATAATGCCACCTCTTCTACCATTTAGAGACATAATCCACTGCCAAAAAAATGTACAGATTTCCATACAAACTAGGAAAATGTCTCACAAAATCAATTCCCCAAACAACAAATATGTCAATCTCAATAATTCTTGTTTATGGCATTTCATCCTTTTTCAAGATATTCCCTGTTCGTTGACATCGATCACAATTCTGTACAATCTCATATGCATTCTATTCATGGTTGAACAACAAAACCCTAATTGTAATACCTTTTACGCCGTTTGTTTTCCTCCAAAATGCCCATCACAGGGAAAGGAATGACATCCCTTAAGAATATCATTTACTTCTTCTTCTACTAAACATCATCGAACTAATTGATAAGCATATTGTCAAAATATGTAAGGGTCTTCCCAGATATAAGTTTTTAGCTCCTGAATGATTCATTTTTTCTGCTGCCACGACACTTTTGGTTGAAATACTCCTTTTTCTAAGTTGTGTATCTACTGTTGGGTATCTACTCGGAATAACAGTTCATCTGCAAAAGTCTCATTAATTTCCTCGAAAGATTTAGATCCACTATTAGTCTTAAGTCGTGATAAATGATTAGCAACCTATTTTTGAGTTCCTTTTCGATCCATAATCCATAAATCAAACTCTTGGAGAAGTAGCACCCACCGCATTAATTGTGTTTTTGTCTCTTTCTTCTTCATCAAATATTTCAATGCAGAATTATTTGTATAGAAATAAACATGATTAGCCATTAAATATGGATGTAATTTTTCACAAGCAAATACTACTGCTAACATCTCCTTTTCAATAGTGGTGTAATTGCATTGTGCAGGGTTGAGAGTTTTGCTTATGTAATGAATTGCTCCAAGCAGATGATCCTTCTTTTGACCTAAAACAACACCTACAACATAGTCACTTGCATTGCACAAAATAATAAAAGGTTCTGACCAGTTTGGTGTGATAATTATAAGAGCCGATATTAATTTTTCTTTAATTATTTCAAAGGCTTCCACACAGTTTTTATCAAACAGAAAAGGAACAGCTTCTTGTAACAAAAAATTTAAGGGTTCTAAGATATAAGCAAAATATTTAATAAACCTTCTATAAAACCCTGCATGTCCTAAAAAAATCGAAATACCTTTCATATTTGTGGGATGTGGCAGGTTTTTAATTACCTCAATTTTGGCTGTCCACCTCTAACTCTCTTCAAGAAATTTGATGTCCCAAAACTAACCCTTCTTTTACCATAAAATGGCATTTTCCTAATTGAGTACTAAGTTAGTTTCTTCACACCTCTTAAACACCTTTTCCAAGTTCTACAAGTATTCCTGAAATAGTCTCCATATACCGAAAAATCATCCATGAGTACATCTAATCCTTCTTCTAGGATATCTGCAAAAATAGATGTCATACATCTAAAAAATGTAGCTAGAGCGTTACAAAGCCCAAAGGGCATTATTTTGAATGCATAAGTACCAAAAGCACATTTGAATGTTATTTTCCCTTGGTCATCAAGATGTATCGAAATTTGATGATACCCTGAATATAAATCTAGAAAACAATAATATTCTTTTCCTGTTAACCGATCCAACATTTGATCAATGAAAGGTCGTGAGAAATGATCTTTTTTTTCATTGCATCATTCAACTTCTTATAATCTATGCATACTCTCCACCCAGTAACTGTTCGTGTTGGAATCAATTTATTATTGTCATTCTCTACTACAGTCAATCTACCTTTAATTGGAACGCACTGTGTAGGACTAACCTATTCAGTATTTGATATCGCATGAACAATACCTACATCTAACCATTTTAACAACTCTTTTTTCACTGCCTCCTTCATGGTCGGGTTATGTCTTCTCTGCGCATTCACTATTGGTTTCTTTCCTTCCTCTAAATGGATTTTGTGTTGACAAAATGAATGATTTATGCCATATATATTTGCAATAGTCCACCTAGTGACTTTCTTAGATCGTTTCAACACAGCTAACAAAGCTTATTCCTGAAGGCCACTCAATCCTGATGCGAGTGAAGTATTTCCTTCTCCTAAATTCTCATATTTTAAATGTTCTGATAACAGTTTTAACTCAAGCTCTAGTGGTTTTACAGTAGATAGTTTCATTTTCAGAGAACTTGTGATCGCCTCCAAACGTACTCTTGTTCGACGTGTATTTTTGGGCTTCCCGCAAGTATACAGGTCGAGTTGTAATATAGTTATAACGAAGTAATGAGTAATCCAAGGATCATAGCCAAGGGATGCAAACCGATAGTAATTTCAATCCATATAAAGAAAATAATTAGTTAGTACTATTCTTAAGATTATAGTATGATCTGTCGGTTTCATACCTAGCAGATTGAACTATTTTTCACAGTTAAAGAGCTTGAAATCAAGTTCGTTATGTTTTCATAGGGTTTATTTTAGATTTTTTATTTGAATAAATTGTGTAACCTTAGTGTTAAAATGACGTTTTATTTGTCTTTAAGGACAAATGAGGCCTAAGGGTTAGCTAGCGTACTTGGTTAGTGCGCAGGAGACCACAAGAAGTCTACTAAAAGGAAACTGATCACTTCATCACGACATAGGCTGAGCTACATTGCAACCAAGGGACCAGACTTAAGGAATTGAAATTTGACTTCTTTATTGGGACACAAAGTATCCAAGTCGCGATAACACCTGTAGGATGACGCTTCACATGTAGATTGATGCCTATGTCACGACACAGGACCTAGTTTGTCGTTACATCGACCTCTGGACGCAGATCTCATAGTAAATGAAGAGCATTTTGGTCTTTACAATGCCACTTAAACATGAGGAATGACAACTAACCTAGGGTTGAGGAAAAACGGCCATCTAAAGCTATAAATAGGACCTTTAGCACTAGGGTTTTACACACCATTATTTTAGACTTTAAATTTCAGTTTTAGTTTATTTATTTTTCACTTTTTGAAACGAGTAAAAACTCGCATAAACGATCGAGGAGTTTTTAATGACAAATCACTTAATACAATTAAGATTTTCATTCTCTTTTGCACTTATATGTTCTCATATATTATTTCATTGATGAATAAAGAAACCATTAGGAACTAATTCCATTTTGGGGAATTAAGGAGTGCATGTATGAATAATTAATTGTTATTTTATAGGAATTTTACATTTCAGATCAACTGTTTCGGAAAGGAAGAGCATCAAACTGATACTAAGCATGACAACCCTAAAAAATCATCTAGGTGGGAATGAATAATTAATTGGTATTGCCCATCCATGAACAATTTTTCCCTAAATTGATTTAGATTGTGACATCTAGCAATAAGTAATCTCAATCGGCTTGCTATGTCGGCGGAAGATCGAGAGATCCAACTGGGGTAGTGACTAGTTGATTAAAGGAAAATTCCCAAAACCCAAAAATTGAAGAAATCATATGGAAACGACCTAATCTCCCCAAAGATGTTTATAAGAATTTCTACAGTACAAATTTCTCTTTTATTTTTTTCTTTTTATTTTTATGCTTTTAAACAACTCTCTTATTTTCCCTTATACTATAAACCCTAAAATCAATACTAATTAATTTTACTCTTTGCAAGGATTCTATTTACTATCATCTTAAGCCTTCTTTGGGTACGATCCATGGAATACTGCTAAGTGTTTCATTGTAAACACACTATATTTACAACCTGACCCGTATACTTGCAGAAAGCCGAAGTCTACATCGAACGAGAGTATGATTGGGGGCAGTCAAGATGTTAGCGCCGTTGCCAGGGAGGTAACACTTTAGTATTTTTTATTCTTTTACTAATTATAAAATAATTAGAAAAGTTTTAGGTTATAGATACAAATTTCTATTTTTACTATTTTTTCGCATTTTGTTTTCATTTCATTTTATTTTTATTTAATTTTAGTTTATGACTAGAATACAGGAAAACTTGGTTAACCCTATTTCTAATCTTGAATCACTAATCAGACGTAACCGCAAAAACCCACAGGTTATGCAAAACCCACCACAAAAGGAGACAAAAGAACAAGTAGATCCAATAGAAGATCCCGTGGTTAACGTTGAAAACACCAATATACCTCCACAACTCCCTACAAATGAACTGATGGTGGAAGAACAAAGAACTAGACCTACTATTTTTGCTCATAACTTTGAAATAAAACCAACTATGATTCAAATGATTCAGAATAATTTAAATTTAAGGGGACAATGTTTAAGGATCCCAGTTTACATTTGAAACAGTTTTTACAATCGTACTATACTTTTAGGATTAATGATGTTATTGACAATACCATTCGTTTAAGATTATTTCCCTTTTCTTTAATTGATAACACTTTTAATGGTTGGATACGAAAGTACCTAGATCCATCACAACTTGGGTCGAACTAGCAGGGAAATTTTCGCAAAACTTTTTCCCATAGGAAAAGCCATTCAACTTAAAAGAAAATTGTCAATCTTCTGGCAGTTCGAGGGCGAAGGGTTCCATGAAACATGGGAACGATTTAAGATGTTAGTATGCAAATGCCCTAATCATGATGCAACTACAAACTTTCTATAATGGGTTGGATGCATTCACCAGATCTACTCAAGATGGTATGGCAGGAGGAGCCTTAATGAACCGAACATAAAATAACACTTATGGGCTCATAGAAAATATGCCGATGAATTCATGTCTGTTGCGTACTAAGAGCTTCACTTATGTGCAAAAACCCGCTTCAGTGAAAATTATAAAAGAGGATGAAAAATACCAACAATTATTGGAGAGACTGAACCAAATCGAGTCTGCTACGATAGCCCCATCATCCAACCTAGAAGATAAGTCTCTTTATCACTATCTCATAAGCCCGGAGGAGGCCAATTACGTAAGCACCCAAAATCCCTATTCAAATACTAACAACCCAGGATGGAAAGATCTTCCCAATTTTAGGAGGGGTGAAAGTCAAAAGGGAAATAGTAACAATAATCAAGCGAGAAATCCTAGTTATCAACCCCTATTCTTGTAGAGACAACCAGAAAAAGCAAATCAAGGTGACCATACTGTGTGTGGTCAACGAATGGATAAAATTGAAGGGGAGATGCACTCTATGAGGACGGATGTAAAACAAGATAGACTGATTGTGCTAATACCGCTAGATTTGTGGGAAACCTATAGGAAATTATGGATCAATTAATAAGTATGATAAGGGATATTTTAAGACAAATCGGTTCAGGAATCCCTAGCAACACTGAAAATAACCCCCATAGGAAAGGTAAAGAGTAGATTAAAGTGATTGAATTGAGATTGGGCAAAGTACTGAGTAGCTTAGAATGACCTAAGGATGATGAAGAGCTTAAGAAACCACATGGGGTCATAAACATCCCATCTAACGATGACACTGAAGTCATCATGCCTAAGGAGGTGTCCACAAAAGAGGCATTAGAAATAAAGGAAGATGTGCCTAAGGAAGGAAAGAATGCCTCAGTTTCATTTCCAAAAAGATTGGAAGAAAAGAAATGGGAAAATAAAGACGAGTTTGTAAGTTTTCTCAACCTTTTTAAATCCTTTAATATTAACTTACCTTTGATTGAATTGATAGAAAAGGTACCTAAGTACACTATGTTCTTAAAGGAAATTATGACACGGCGTTGGAAAATCAAGGTAAGTGAGCAAGTGGAGGTAAATGCATCTTGCAGTGCTATTATATCCAAGGTAATTCCCCAAAAATGGAAGAATCTTGACAACTTTACTATTCCAATTAAACTTGTAAATCTTCAATTTAACAAAGCTCTATGTGTTCTTGGTGCAAACATAAACTTAATGCTTTTGTAGTATTCGAGAAGCTTGGGAGTGGAGATCTTAAGAATACCCAAGTTACTTTATAACTGGTAGATCGGTCATCTATGCGACCAAGGAGAAATTTAAAGGACATCTTAGTCCAGGTATGAAGTTTCATCATCTCTATGAATTTTGTTATTTTATATTTTGAGGAAGATAGGGATATCCCCATTTTGCTAGTATGACCATTCTTAGCCACATCATGGTTCATAATTGACCTAAATAATAATGAGCTTACTATGAGGATTAATGGTTTGGTGGAAACCTTTAAGTGTGGAGACAAAAGTGATCAAAGTAAGAAGCACAATGAATGATGCCATCTACTCAAATTAAATAAGGGAGAAGGGCACAATCAAATCCCATTTATGAGTAAAGAAAGAATTAACTGATTCAAGGAAAGGGATCGATTGAAGGATTAGGAAAGGTCTCAGGAGAAGTGGGCAAAAGGTGAACAAAACTGGATCCTATCGGCAAGGGTAAGCATATCAGATGAGTCCGGTAGTAATGCTGATCACGTCTGTAACGTCACAGTAATATGCAAGCGGACACACATCGAAGCAGGTATAGTTGACAGAACAATTTTATCGGATATCGATCCCACGAGGAATGGGTTCTTGATGTTCAGCTATCAAAGCAACTAATATTAAAATTAGATGAAATGTGAGTAAAGTTGTCAGTGTAATTAAGTCAAATCTGCATAGTAAAAATAGTTAATATTGTCAAAGCAACAAAAATTAAATCAACGTGTTGGGTATTTAAATGCATAAAAGTAAAGGTGTGATCAAGTGTAAAGGATTGGAATGAATCACTAATTTTGCAACGCTGCGTCGACAAGGTATTGTATAGACAAATTGTCGCAGCAATAGAACTCCAATGAAATCTTTCCAATAACAGTCCTCCATTTAATCAAGACTCAAGTACCCACAATCACCCCACTTGTCGGTGTGAGCAGCGTTGTGCACTCAAGTACAAGTGACTAGAATCTCTTCTAATCTCAAGTAACTCTCACTATCTTGCTTGTTAACCTAACTTGTCACCGCATCTCTCGATGTCGGTAGACCACTCTCGTGTTTGATGTTGTTAGATCCAAGAATAAATAGATGAAAAGCATTATATAAGAATTAAAGTGATCTAACAATGAAAGATACTCTCATATTCATTCAGTTGTCATTAGAATCTAGTGTTGTCGTAGTGTTGTGTGTCGAAGGAAGGATGCGCCTGTTTATGAAGTGGAACCACACTTTACTGAAGGTTATGAGATACCTCCTATGCATAGTGTAGTTATGGAAGCCATTACCTATCTAAGCAGCACCATCACTGCAAAGGTCTCTCATGACTTGATCATTTACTTAATCATCCAATCTCGACAAAAATAGAGAGTGGTCGTCTACCCTCTCAGGAATCCGTAGCAACAAATTGATTTGGGTAGCATTCCATGAGATTAACCCCTCCCTCACAAATACAAACTCTTGTTAAGAATCAATAAGATTTGCATAAAACTCTCTGACTAGTGTGGGGGAGTAGCCAGCGGGATGTTCACAGTAGAACATCCAACCAAGTCGGCTTATAGTTCCCGCGACATGTTTCCCTAAGGTCTGATGCGGGGACAGTTGCAGAGTCTAGGTGAATATCTCACTTCAGGATAACATTTTGATAATGGTCTTTGACTATAGTTGTCAAAAATAAGACTAGCCCTTGGGTGGTGGTGAAGTTGTGGTCGGAGCCACTATGGTTGAAGTTGAAGGTATGATTTTAGAAGGAGTTTTGGAAGGATTCTTTGATGCTCTAGTTTTAGCCATGGTAACTGAAAAAGGAAATTAAAGGAACTTCACAGAGAAAAAGTTAAACTTGTGAACGTAGGAGAAAAATGAATGTAATGAAAGAAAGAAGATGTAGCAACAATGGCGACTGTGAGGAGAAAAGAAATCTGGAGTGAGGGGTTTTATAACCTAAACTTGGAAAAAATCGTGATGATTGAATAAGATTATGGGAAAGTGTTGCATCTGCAGCCATTAAATGCTAGGCTGCAGATTATACCTTTTCATCTGATCGAATGGTTGGGAGAGTAAAGAAATCAATCGGCACGATTCTTGCTGAAAAAGCTTTGCTGACTCATTGCATAATGCACCGACAAGTTGTGTTTTGATGCATCGACAAAAAGATGATTTTTATTTCTATATAGAATGTAAACAAAACAAGTAAAAGAAAATGTAAAAATACATTGACATTATTTAAATGTGACCAGATCGATGGCCTCGTTTGGTTCCATGACATTTGGACTCACATAGTGTTTTAGTCGTTGGCCATTCACCTTGAATTGTTGTCCATCCTTTAGATTCTCAATTGTCACCATACCACTCTGGAATGTTTCGACAACTTTGAAAGGGCTTGACCATCTTGATCATAATTTACATGGGTACAGTTTTAAACGAGAATTAAACAAAAGCACTAACTGACCAGGGCTAAATTGTTGATGCAAGATGATATTGTCGTGCCATCTCTTGGTCTTTTCTTTGTAAATTGTAGCATTCGCATAAGCATGGCAGTGAATTTCTTCTAATTTAGTGATGTCCAACAATCTTTTCCTTCTAGCAACGTCATAATCCGTGTTTACCTACTTGATTGCCTACATGGCTTTATGTTCAAGCTCAACTAGCAAGTGACAAGACTTACCAAACACTAACTAATACGATGACATTCCCAACGGGGTCTTCTAAGCAATACGAAGCGCCTATAACGCATCATGTAACCGCGAAGACCAATCCCTTCTAGATGGATTAACCACCTTCTCAAGGATGCTTTTGATTTGATAATTGGATACTTCATCTTGGACATTGGTTTATGAGTGGTATGTAATAGCCATACAATGCTTCACACCATATCTCTTCAATGCTGTCGCTACTTGATTGTTGTAAAAATGAGTTCCTTGGTCACTTTTTAACGCTCTAGGTATTCCAAATCTCGTAAGTATGTAAGTGCGAAAGAACTTCAACACCGTTCGAGCATCATCTTTGGACACTGCAATTGCCTCAATCTACTTTGAGACATAGCAATAGCAACTAAAATATATACATTCCCAAAAGAGTTTGGGAATGGTCCCATGAAATCTAAACCCCAAACATCAAAGAGCTGTACCTCTATGATAGGTTGTTGGAGCATTTCATTGCATCGAGATATCGAGCCAGTGCGTTGACATTTATCACATTATTGAGCAATGTTTTGGGCATTTTGAAACAATGTGGGCCAATAGAATCCTAACTGTAGGACCTTTGCACCATCACTATGATTATCGCCGTAAATTTCACAAGAAAATGTCGGTGCATCCATTTGTTGTGCCACTTGAATAGGGGCAACATCACTTGTCCCCTTCATATTCTTTATGATATTAGCCAACGAAAACACCTGCGCACTCAAAGCAAAAATAGCATCTAATTCAAGAACACCAGGGTTAGTCTTTACTTGAGCAGAATAAGAGATTGGATATTGATAATCGTTCTGTGCAATCCTCTCTAGAATTCTTACAGCTTCATTGTAGGTGCAATCCAACAATGGACCATCAGCAGATGCGTCAACAAGATTCCTTGTCTGGGCATTCAAACCATTGTAAAATATTTTTATCTGGGTCTCTTACTGAATTCCATGTATTGGGCAGCATTGAAGCAACGTCTTGTAACGCTCCCATGTTGTATGTAAGTTCTAATCATCCAGCTGATGACAAGCTGTAATATCATTGTGCAACCTTGCACTCATTGTCGGTGGATTGAAATGCAAAACAACTGCATTGCTAATACATTTGAAGATGTAATGGATCTAGCGGGCAATCCCAAGAACCATGTTCTCGATTTACCCTTCAACGAATAAGGAAATAATTGCATTTTCAAGGCATCATCAGCAACACCATGTTGACTAAAGGATGCACAAATAAGCAGAAATAATTTTAAATGTTCTCTTGCGTCTTCATGAGGCAAACCAAAATATTGCCCATTTGAATTAAGCATCTAAAACATCATCGGTTTCAGCTCAAAATTTCCAGCTTGAATAGCTGGTCTCACAACCTCTGGTCGTAAATCATCAATAATAGGAACAAGAAAATCTCGGATTGTCGTATTTTGAACTTGTTCTTCTTGTGGAGGCGGCGGTGGTAGATTATTAATAACTTGTGGCTGTATTGGAGGAATATCATTTGTGGCAGCAATGGTGGTAGGTTGTTGTTGTTGTTGTTATTGTTACAAACCATTTTCTTTTGTTCTTGCCTTTTCCTCCTTAATGTCCTTTCAAGCTCCAGATCAAAGCTCACAATGTCATTAGGATTTCTCCTTGTGGACATGCAACACCTAGAAAATTGAAAATGAAAACAATAGAAAAGTAAATAAATTAGTGGAGATTAAAAGTTAAGTAAGTAAAATTAATTGCAGCTACAAAAGCAAACATCAAACAAATACCATTCACCGACAACGACACCAAAACTTGATCGCGTCTGTAACGTCACAACAATGTGCAAGTAGACACACGTCGAAGCAAGTATAGTTGATAGAACAATTCTATCAAAAATCGATCCCACGAGGAATGGGTTCTTGATGTTCAGCTGTCAAAGCAACTAATATTAAAATTAGATGAAATGTGAGTGAATTTGTCAGCGCAATTAAGTCAAATCTGCAAACTAAAAATAGTTAATATTGTTAATGTAATCAAAGTTAATTGTCAAAGTAATAGAAATTAAATCAAAGTGTTGTTGAAGTGTTGGGTATTTAAATGCATAAAAGCAAAGGTGAAATCAAGTATAAAGGATTGGAATGGATAACTGATTTCGCTAAGTCACAATGCTTGATGCGTCGACAAGGTTTTGTATAGAAGAATTGTCGCAGCAATAGAGCTCTAATGAAATCTTTCCAATAATAGTCCTCCGTTTAGTCAAGACTCAAGTACCCACAATCACCCCACCTCTCATTGTGAGCAACGTTGTGCACTCAAGAACAAGTGACTAGAATCTCTTCTAATCCCAAGCAACTCTCGCTGTCTTGCTTGTTAACCTAACTTGTCACCTCATGTCTCGATGTCGGTAGACTACAAATGCACTTTCATGTTTGATACAGTTAGATTTAACAATAAACAGATGAAAATCATTATATAAGAACTAAAGTGATCTAACAATGAAAGATACTCTCGTATTCATTCAATTTTCATTAGAATCCATCAGCATAAAAGAGGGATTAACTAATACAATTGAAGTTTACTATCTCTAGACTACTAGGACTATTCCTTAACCGCTCCTCTTGCATTGCATCGAGCACCTCTCGTCAGAAGTGATTGCTCCCTTGCTCCATCAGTTCTCCGTTTCTAGCATAAATCCCTAAAACACAAAGTAATTGCAGTATTTAATTTCTCCACCTCTTGATGATTTCTTTCATCTTATTTTCTCTCTTTATAGCCCTCAAAAGTTGCAAGTTTCATCCTCCTCTATTCTCAAATCTAGATCTAATTTTTACAACTGTCAAAGTTAATTACAGTACAGCTGTGCACTCACTCATATTTGATGTTTTGTTCAGAGATCTACAGGTTGTCGCTGCATTGCTAAGCGCAATCTGAAATCGTTAATTGCGGTAACAATGTGTGATTTTCTTGCACTGGTGCTTCCAGTTGTATTTTTAGCTTGAATTTACTAATTCAAAGTTCAAGTTTTATGTGGCGACATCTCTGGTCACAATTTCAAGCTGATCTTGTGGCTGTATTCTTCTTCTAGTATTGATATTCTAAGCTGAGTTCCTGCGCTGACAATTCTAAGGCACAAAATATCAATTGCTTGTGGTGACATTAGTACAAAAAGAGATAAAAATAACAAGAATTTAAACTAAACTACGATAAGTTAGAATATATAAAAACTAAGTAAAAAATGCTTATAATGCATGCTAAATAAAATATAAAAGAGACAATTAAGACATCAATTTAGGGAGAAAATATATGTCATTTGTAATGCTATCAAAGGCTTAAAGGTAATTTGGTGGTACTAAGTTATGTATAATATTATACATCACTTTAATATGTTTTTCTTTTAGTTTTTAATAGAAAATATAGGTTAGTTGCGACATACTATGAGCTCTGTCGCAACAAAAGTGACAAAATCCAGAAAGAGTAAAATTTAAGTCGAGGTCGCGACATGAGCACCCTTCCGTCGTGACAAAGTAGACAGAATCGACAAAAATCAGGGCTAAGGAGAATGTTGCGACAAGCCTGCAATTATGCCGCAACTTAGTGGTACTGAACGCAATGTCGCGACAGATACTACCTACCTCGCGACATCGACTGTAATTTCTGCAGAATTAACCCGACCCAACTACGCAACCCGATGGCTAAGGACTTAATTTTTCTGAATTTTTACACTTTAAAACACTAAATACTAACCATTATAAATACCTAAACATTATTCTAACTCATTTTATCTTAGCTTTACTCATCAAAAACCTGGAAATCCTTTCATTTCTCTTTTTTTCTCTTTACTTTTCAGGTTTCAAAGAAAGAGGGAAAAGCACATCAATCTAGGTTTAAAGTTCCTATTTTTATATCTTTATTATTTAGAATGCCTCCCAGAAAGGTTAGATGTACGGTAGAATCTGAACCATCATTGGATACAACTCCTCTTAATTTTCTAAATATAAATGTAGAAAAATATTTTAATAAACTTCAAGGAAAAACCTTCATTCAGGAAAGGAGTTTTGATCCATTGATGGTTTTCTACAAGGAATTTTTGCCTCTAGTTAGGTACCATAGATGGGAGCACTTTTGGACAATCCCTACAGAACCTGCGGTTATCCCTATAGTTCAAGAATTTTATGCTGCTTTAAAAGATCATATATTTAGAACTAGGGATAAACTCAATTGGGAAACCTTAGTAATTAGGGGAATTAGTGTTAAGGTAAACCCCAAAATAATTTGTAATTTCCTTAATGCTCCTTATTATGAATAGGATTTCTTAGATCAAATTGATTTAGAATCCTTTAGTGATATAGACATGCATGAGGTAATTACTTATCTGAACAAAAGAAGGGGGAATTGATATTTAGGCCAGGCACTAGTATTCCCACATCATTTAATCAAGCTATCATGTTTCCTGAAGCTAAGATGTGGATTCAATTTATTTGTACCCGTATGATTCCTACTTTAAATGTTTCTAATGTCAATGCTTTTCAAGAAATATTGTTATTTGCAATTTTATAGAAAAAGAAGGTTTGTATAGGGAAATGGATCCACCGAGACATAAGCTGTTATGTAGGAAACCAAAAGGTGGGAATTTTCTTTCCTCACCTAATCACAGCTTTGTGCAGAAGGGCAAGAGTGCCCATGACATCCATCGAGCAAATCTTGAAATGGTCAAAAAGTATCATTGGTGACACACTCTTCCAACAATATGGAGAACTTTGTGCTAAACAAATAAGACAAGGGAAGAAAAAATCACGAGATTCGACACCTACACCAACATCCACATGAAGGTTGGTACCAGCCCAACAAGAAGTTAGTGAAGGGACTCATGCAAAGCCAAATTGGATGCTCAAATGGATGCATGAATTGGGACCAATATTCCAAGAGGTTGCTCGACAACATAACCTTAGGGTCCTTAACACACTACAGACATGTTTGGGGCAATGGATGAGGAACATGATGACGAAGAGCCAGAAGAAGGGAATGATAATGAGGAGGAGGAAGATGAGATGGATAAGGAATAATAACTGTTTAAAACAATATTATTTTGTAACTTTTGGATAATTTTTGTTTTTTTATTTTAGATTTATATAATTCATAGGAGTAGAATTAGAATTTATCTTTGTGTATGTGCTTGAATTCTTTTTGTCAAAACCCCACATTAGGGAAGACTCGACAATTTTGAACATTAACGCTAAAAGGAGAAGGACAACCACCATAAGAAGAAGTGCACCTTCACGATAAATCGGGTAACTTCTTTCCTTTATTATTTGAGGGGACTACATATTGAGGACAATGTGCTTTCTAAAGTGTAGGGGCAACATAGGAATTTTGGGCATATAGTTTTTATTTTTAAATTTTTATTATCTTTATGTGTGCTTGAGCTTGTAGAGATACAAGTAATTGGTTAGGAGCATGTATAATATGTTGATTGTGTTGATTGGTAAATTTGGCATGATGATAAGGAATTTTTAAATTTTGAGCATGAAACTTTTAAGTTCTATAGGTTATATTAAAGTATAGATAGAAAGGAAATATTAATACCAAGTGATGTGCAAGATATGAGGAAACAAGCATGCTAGTATATATGATAGATGATAGTTTAGAAATTATGTGATGAAATTAATATTTGTGCATATTAAGGTGTTTATGGATGACCTAAGGCATTGTTTGGACTTACCTAAAGCTAAAAAGCCAAACCCTAATATGAATTTCCAATTAGTACCCATCTTTGAGCCTTATGACCCTTCTTGTTAAACCGCAATATAAGCCTCTTTAGCCTTAAAATGAAAAATTTACGTATACTCTTTTCTTTGGTCCTATTTTGCGTGGAAATATATGTATGGCCATTGGTATTGAGGGTAGGTAGACACATTAAGGTGGAGGTTACACAATAAAATTAGGAAACTCAATATAATATATGAACTTTAGTCTAGCCAAAATAAGAAAGTAGAGAAAAATCTAAAAGAAAAAGAAAAATGAGTAAGACAACACATGAATAATGACAGAATTATAAAGTCACCAATAAGAAGAAAAAAGAAGGAAATCTTACTCAAAGACCGAAAAGAAAGAAAATACTCATAGGTTAGCTAAATGAATTATTTTATTTTGAGAATCCTAAAATGGAGAAAAAAGGATGGAAAGAGAAGGAGAAATAAGGGGGTGAGATGGAGTGCGATATAAAAGGGAACAATACAATGTGCAAAACTATTTTCGTGTTTGTAACCTTTTGTGCTTAACTATTCTTTGAAATTCACATCTATCAAATTGGTCTATCTTTATCATCAATTACTTGTGGAACATTAACAACCTCTGGCTCATGAACAACTGGAGCAAGAATTTCAGGATTCACTTGTCCTTCAATTCTTTCCATTTTTAGCTCTCGTAACTCTCTTCTGCGTCTTCTCAAAGTTCTGTCAATTTCTAGATCTAACAACAAATTATCTCCACTTTCTTCTCATAAAATTCCTACAAAAATCTATAACAATAAAAACACCAACAATTAAAATAACTAAATTAAATGTCAGCTCAACAATATAACAAAAATCTTACTGAATTATACTAATCTCCATGGCAATGGCGCAAAAAACTTGTCACGTGTAAAATAATATTGCAATCACAAATGTGCAAGTGTACACAACGTAAGTAATACAGTGATAAGTAAAGTATCATACCCACAGAGAGATTAGTATTTAGCAGGAATTGTTAAACTGTTGACAAAAGAATTTGTGCATTCAAAATAAAATGTGATAACAAGATAAAGTGTGTTTGCAAAGTGCGTGTCATAACAAAATACAAAACAAATAAAGTTGATCAAGATTTATCCAAGCAGAGCATCAAATCTACTAAGTACTTATCAAAGTTAGCAAAGATGAGTGGCAAAATCTTTAGCACAAGAAAAGCTACAATCTATAAATATGAAATATTGTAGATCCAAGTTCTATGAATGCCTTAACAAATATCTGCTTCTACAAAATGATCTCAGAATAACTAAGCAATGATGTGCTTGTTTAATGCAGCAACATTTTCCAACAAACACACATTATATTCCTATAACATGCTTCAACCAACAAAACTTATCTCATTCTTAATAAACGCAATGCCTAAGTGTTACTACACATATCTTCTAATATATGCTCATTACACCGACTTATGCTCTAGCAAATCTATCTCGCTGTAGGTCAAGATTATGCACATGCAAAGAGCTTATTCCTAAGATTGCCAGCATGTGGAATTATCAACAACTGAGTCACAAATCAATGAAGACATTTATTAGAAAGATATTGGTAAACATAAAACATAGTTTCAATAATATTCATCCCTTAAAAATTAAATGTAAGGGCGCAATTTCGTTGTTCACACAAATTAAACATATAGATTCAAAGATAAAGAGTATTCATTGTTAATACCCAAAAAGAACATCAAGTCCGCATTCATGATTCTGCTTTGCTTCGCCACAGCAACATATCTCTACTTTGGTGGTTTTGTTACAGCAAAGTCGAGCTCCACTCCTAGCAATGATTGACAACTCTACCTCTGCACCTCGGATCTACCGTGTGACTCTCCTAATTTCCCTCCTTCTGAATTCTAACACAACAATACTCAAGCCTTACTTGAATAAAATTCTTGATATATTTTCCTTCTCCTAAATGTTGTTTATATAGGAGCTTTGGCCACACAACTCATGTTGTCAAATCGACTTTTCTAGGAATTTTAGAGCCTCCTAGAACTTCTAGTGCAGACCACAAATGGATCAGGCTTGCTTCAGCAGAATCTTGCGTGCCTAGTACTGCCAGAGCGCTTAGCAGCTACATGTACCAACAAGAGTAGTTTGCTACAACAAAAAGGGTAAAATGTATATATTTTGTCAATTTAAGCGCAACACAACTCCAATGACAAAACACATAAAAACACTACAAATGTTATAACAAATTTATTTGAAAACAGACAAAATTCTCTAGCAAGAGCATGTAATATAACTCTTTTTTAAGAGTTATCACTTACATGCTTTAGAACTCTGAAATGACCCATGTGTCCCTGCTAAGCCAACAGTAAGTAATAATATAAAACACTAGGTACATGTTTGAGATGTTGATAGCATTGGAAATGACACCTATTTTCTCCCTAAATTTGTGAATTATTTGTCTCTTTTGTACCATATTTAACATGCATGTTAGGCATTTCATACTTAGCATTTATGTTTTCTAACTCATTTATGCTTGTTTAAATTCTTGATATTTTATCTCTTTTTGTGCACTAATGTCATCACATACAACATATATATTGAATCTTAAAATTGTCAGCGCAAGGATCCATCTTGGAAGACCAAAGCTAAAAAGAATCCAAAATGCAGCCACAAATCCAGCTTGAAATTACGACTAGCGATGTCACCACATAGGAATCTTTACCTGAAATGAGAGAATTCAAGCTGTAATCACAATTGGAAGCACCAACGTAGGGGAAGAGCACGTTGTCACCCGCAATTGAAGGTTTCAGATTGCGCCAAGCAACGTCACGACAACCTACAGATCGATGAAGTCCACACTAGATTTACGTGAGTGCACAGTTGGATTATAACAAACTTTTACAGTTGCAATTGGATCTGAACCTGAGAAGAGAGAAGGTCTACCATTCTTGAAGCCTATAAATAGAGGACAATAGATTAAGAAAGATATCAAGAGGGAAGGAATTAAATCTGCAATTACTTTGTGTTTTTGAAGTTTTATTAGAGATCGGTGAGCTGACTGAGCAGAGGAGCAACAACTCCTGACGAGGAGTGCTTGGTTCAGGCACAAGAGGAGCAATTAAGGAATAGTCCTAGTGGTCTTGAGATAGTAAGCTTCGACGTATTTGTTGACCCCTCTTTTATGCTGATGGATTATTATTAACAGTTGAATGAATATGAGAATATCTTTTAGTGTTAGATTACTTTGATTCTTATTTGATTATTCTTATCTGTTTATTCTTGGACTTAACTGTATTAAACACGTTAGTGAATTTGCAGTCTATCGACATTGAGAGATATAGTGACAAGTTAGGTTAATAAGCAAGATAGCAAGAGCTGCTTGGGATTGGAAGAGATTCTATCACTTGTTCTTAAGTGCACAACATTACCTACATCTAGAGATGGGGTAATTGTGGGTACTTGAGTCTCGATTAAACAAAGAGCTTTAGTTGGTAAGATTTCATTGGAACCTCATTGATGCGACAATTCATCTATACAATACCTTGTCGACGCATCCAGCGTTGCGAATTAGTGAAGTTAGTGATCCACTCCAATCCTTCGTACTTGATCATCATTTCACTTTTCTGCATTTAAATTCTCAAAACTTCAACAACAATTTGATTTACTTTCAGTTGCACTGACATTTAACTTTTATTACATTAACAATTTTGACTGTCTTAGTGTGCAGATCTAATTTAATTGCGCTAACATCTTTACTCATATTATCTCTAATCTTAGTCTTAATTGCCTCGACATATAGACATCAAGAACCCATTCCCTATGGGATCGATATTTGATAGAAATAATCTATCAACTATACTTGCTTCGACGTGTGTCCTTTCGCACAATTATTGTGATGTTATAGGCCGATCAATTTTTGGTGCCGTTGTCGGGGACTGGCGTTTGTTTGATGTTTATATTTGTAGATGCAATTAATTCTTCTTACTTAATTTCTAACTTTTACTAATTTGTTTACTTTATTTTTGTTTATTTCTTTCAGAATTCTTTAAGAGTTACATGTCCACAAGGAAAAATCCAAAGGACATTGTGAACTTTGATCCAGAACTTGATGGGACATTAAGAAGGAGGAGACAAGAACAAAAGAAAATGGCTGGTAACAACAACAGCAACAATAATAACCTACCACCATTGCTGCCATAAGATGTTGTTCCTCTAGTGCATCCACAAGTTATTAATAATCTACCACCATCGCCTCCATAAGTTGAACAAGTGCAAAATAGGACAATCAAAGATTTTATTGTTCCTATTCTTGATGATTACAACCAGGGGTTGTGAGGCCAGCTATACAAGCTGGAAATTTTGAGCTGAAATCGATGATGTTTCAGATGCTTAATTCAAATGGGCAATATTCTGGTTTGCCTCATGAAGACACAAGGGAACATTTAAAATCATTTTTGCTTATTTGTGCATCCTTTAGTCAACATGGTGTCCTTGATGATGCCTTGAAAATGCAACTATTTCCTTATTGGCTGTAGGGTAAAGTGAGAACATGGTTCTTGGGATTGTCGACTGGATTCATTACATCTTGGAATGCGTTAGCAACGCAATTTGTTTTGCGTTTTAATCTACCGATAATGAATGCAAGGTTGCACAATGACATTACAACATATCATCAACTGGATTATGAGAACTTACATACAACATGGGAGCATTATAAGACACTACATAGACACTGCCCAATGCATGGAATTCAACAAGAGACCCAGATAGAGATCTTTTATATTAGATTGAATGCTCAGACAAGAAATCTTGTCGACGCATCTGCCAACGGTCTTTTATTAGATTGCACCTACAATGAAGTTGTACGAATTCCAGAGAGAATTGTGTAAAATGATTATCAGTATCCAATCTCTCGTTCTGCTCAGGTAAAAACTAACCTGGTGTTCTTGAATTAGATGCTATTTCTGCTTTGAGTGTGCATGTATCCTCTTTGGACAATATCATAAATAATATGAAGTGGACAAGTGATGTTGCTCCTATCCAAGTGGCCCAATAGATGGATGTGCCAACATTTTCCTGTGAAATTTACTGCGACAACCACAGTTATGAGGATTGCCCATAACATGCTAAAAATGTATTTTACGTTAATAACATCAGAAGAGGTTCCTATGTTAACTCATACAACAACAAAGTTCAACAACCTTGGGGGAATCAAAATGCTTCCACATATAGATATGTAAATTCCTCAAACCAAGGGAGTTACCACAACAATCACAGCAGAATTTTAATCAGAATTCGCAGGTACATTCACACCCTGATCAATTACAGGCACATAGCCAGATGCAACCACAGACGCGATTGCAGCCACAATAGAATGCAATGACACATATGCAAGGACAGTATCAGCAATCAAAGTAGTAGTTTTCTCAACCAAGCTCAGACCCTATGGCTGCTCTTGAGGCATTGATGCGAGAGCATATCACACGGGCTAAAGTAATAGTGCAAGGTAATTCTTCTTCTATCCGATCATTGGAAGCCTAGCTAGGACAGTTGGCTTCTAATCTGAGTGTAAGGTCATTAGGTGCTCTACCTAGTGATATTGAGAATCCAACGCAAAGAGGGAAGGAGCATTATAATGCTATTACGCTGCAAAGTGGAAAACAAACTGTCGAGCCAAGTAGACATTCTGACCAAGAACATGTCGATGTATTCGAACCAACACAACAAGAAGAAGTTGCAGCTGAGGGAAACTCAGAAGAAATAAGTGAGGAGGAGCTGCCGGTAGTGACATCTATGCTTACTATTTGCCCAATAAAGACATTGACACAATTGACTATTTCAATGCAACCAGTTATCCCATAACAACCCACTTCTATGATACCTTTGCCATTTCCGCAAAGATTTAAAGAAAAAGACCATGATAAGGACTATCAAAAATTTGTTTCTACTTTGAAACATTTACATATTAACATACCTCTTGTAGATGCTCTTGTGCAGATCCCTAGTTATGGGAAATTTATGAAGGAGCGATTATCAAAGAAGAAGAAATTGCCCGAAATCGAGACAATTGCGCTCACAGAGGGGTGCAGCGCTGTGCTAACTAACAAGTTACCATCAAAGATGAAAGACCTTGGTAACTTCATAATCCCTTGCTCCATTAGAAATTGTTATCTAGGTAAAGCTTTATGTGATTTAGGAGTTAGTATTAATCTCATGCTTTTGTCCATATTCAAAAAGTTAGGAATAAGATCAATGAAGGCCACTGCAGTGACATTGCAACTTGCGGACTGATCTCTAGTGCAACCTGAAGGCCAGATCAAAGATGTCCTTGTACAAGTTGATAAGCTCGTGTTCCCTACCGATTTTATAATCCTTGACTCTGAAGCAGACAAGGAAGTGCCCATCATCTTGGGGCGACCATTCTTGGTAATGAGACGTACTCTTATCGACATTTTCAAGGGTGAGTTTGTCATGTGTCATAACGATGAGCATGTGACCTTCGGTGTGTTTGAGGCATCTCCGTCTAAGAGTAAAGAGCAATGTAACCATATTGACGTCCTGAATGAAATAGTTATGGAAGAGTTTAATGAACGGAGTTCAGCAGTCCTAGATGAAGATGCAGTGACATCTGTTGATGAAGTCCTAGCTGAATGTGACTACAATGCTGAGGTTAGCAGTTGTGAGCTGAGGCAAAATTCGCAATTGGAATATTTAGATTTGTCTAATAGGATGATTCCTATGTTTAAATCGTCGATTGAAAAAGCTTCTACCTTGGAGTTGAAGTCATTGCTGACACATTTGAAATACGTCTTTCTGGGTGACAATGATACGTTACCTGTTATTATCAATGCAGCTCTCGACGCAATTCAAGAAGAGAAGCTCATCGCGATTTTAAAGGAACACAAGAGAGCCATTTCCTGGAGCATTGCAGATATCAGAGGCATTAGCCCCTCTTTTTGCATGCACAAGATTAGGATAGAAGATGAAGGGAAGCAATCCATTGAGCAACAACGACGGCTTAATGAGAAAATGAAAGAAGTAGTGAAGAAAGAAATTATCAAGTGGCTAGACGCGGGCATCATATACCCCATTTCTGATAGAAATTGGCTGAGCCCTGTCCAATGTGTGCCCAAGAAGAGTGTCTTCACAATGGTGAGCAATGACAAGAATGAGTTGATCCTTACTCGCATTGTGATTGGCAAGCGAGTATGCATGGATTATTGATGACTCAATGCGGCCACAAAGAAGGACCATTTCCCATTACCGTTCATTGATCAAATACTGGATAGGCTAGCTGTTAAAGCCTATTATTGTTTCCTAGATGGTTACTCTGGATACAACCAAATTGCCATTGCGTCGGAAGATGAAGCAAAGACTACGTTCACATGCCCATTTGGAACCTTTGCCTTCCGACGTATGCCATTTGGATTGTGTAACTCACTAGCCACATTCCAAAGGTGATGATGGCTATCTTCTTGGAGATGAACAAGGATTCTTTAAAGGTATTCATGGACGATTTCTCTATTTATGGACAAACTTTTGACAAATACACTAACAATATGGCAAAAGTTTTAAAGTGATGCGAGGACACAAATCTAGTACTAAATTGGGAGAAATGCCACTTCATGGTAACTAAAGGCATTATCCTCGGCCATCACATATCATGTTAGGGCATTGAGGTAGTTAAAGTAAAGGTCGAAATCATCGAGAAATTGTCATCGCCAACAAATGTTAAGGGAATAAGAAGCTTTCCTAGACATGTTGGTTTCTATAGGAGATTTATTCGTAATTTTTCCAAGATTGCTAAACTGTTGTGCTCATTGCTAGAGCAGAATAAAAAGTTTATGTTTGATGACACCTATTTAGACGCATTCATCATAATAAAGAAGTAGTTGGTACAAGCTCCAATTGTCGTCGTACCGGACTGGACGCAACCGTTTGAATTAATGTGTGACGCAAGTGACTTTGCTATAGGAGCTATACTGGGACAACGCAAAGAAAAGGTGTTTCATTCTATTTATTATGCTAGTAAAACTTTGACTGAAGCCCAAGTCAATTATACAACTACCGAGAAGGAATTCTTAGCAGTAGTTTTTGCATTTGACAAGTTTTGTTCATACCTTGTCGGCGCAAAAATTACAGTGTACACAGATCAATTTGTATTGAAGTACCTTTTTGTGAAGAAAGACGCCAAACCGAGGTTGATTAGATGTTACTTCAAGAGTTTGATGTTAAAATCAAGGATAGAAAGGGATCTAAAAATCAAGTAGCTGGCCACTTGCCTCGACTAGAAGTTAGAAGAGAAGATGGGAATAAAGTTCAAATTATCGATGCATTTCCAGACGAGCAGTTATTCTTTATCGACACATCACCCTGGTATGCTGATGTTGTCAACTATCTTGTGTGTGGGAAGCTACCCTTGAGTGTTGTTGGTCACAAGAAAGTTAGATTTTTGCGCGACGCTGCAAAGTACCATTGCAACGAGCCATACCTATTTAAGGTATGCACTGACAATATTACCCGTTGTTGCGTTCCTGAAGAGGAGATGACTTCTATCCTACGATAGTACCATTATGCTCCCTATAGAGGCAATTTTGGTGGTGTAAGGACTGCTACAAAAGTCCTCCAGTCAGGATTCTATTGTCCCACATTGTTTCGGGACGCCCATAATTTTGCACAACAATGTGATCGATGTCAATGCACTGGCTCAATATCTCGATGGAACGAGATGCTCTAACAGTCTATTATGGGGTGGAGTTATTTGACATCTAGGGTATTGACTTTATGGGGTCATTCCCTAACTCTTTTGGGAATGTGTACATTTTAGTCACTGTTGACTATGTCTCGAAGTGGATGGAAGCAATCGCGAAGCCAAAAGATGATGCTCGAACGGTGTTGAAGTTTTCCACACTTGCATCCTCACAAGATTTGGAATACCTGGAGCATTAATAAGTGATCAAGGTACTCACTTTCACAACAATCAAGTTGCGACACCATTGAAAAGATATGGTGTGAAGCATCGTATGGCCATAATGTACCATCCATAAATAAATGGCCAAGCAGAGGTGTCCAATTGGTATATTAAGAACATCCTTGAGAAGGTGGTTAATCCATCTAGGAGGGATTGGTCTTCGCGGCTACATGACGCATTGTGGGCGCTTCGCACCGCATAGAAAACCCTATTGGGGATGTCGCCTTATCAACTAGTGTTTGGAAAGTCATGTCACCTACCAGTTGAGCTGGAGCATAAAGCCATGTGGGTAATCATGTAGGTGAATTTGGACTATGATGTTGCCGAAAGGAAAAGATTGTTGGACATTACTGAATTAGAAGAAATACGTCGTAATGCCTATGAGAATACGACAATATCATCTTGCATCAACAATTTAACCCTAGTCAGTTAGTACTTTTGTTTAATTCACGTTTAAAACTACATCCAGGTAAATTGTGTTCAAGATGGTCGAGCCCTTTTAAGATTGTCGAAGCATTCCAAAATGGTGCGGTGACAATTGAGAATCTGAAGGATGGGCAACAGTTCAAGGTGAACATGCATGTAGTGACAAGTTAGATTACTTTGATTCTTCTTATCTTCTTATGCTTGGACTTAACTGCGTTAAACACGAGAGTGGAATTATAGTCTACCGATATCGAGGGATATGGTGACAAGTTAGGTTAACAAGCAAGACAGCGAGAGTTGCTTGGGATTAGAAGAGATTCTATCACTTGTTCTTAAGTGCATAATGTTACCTACATCAAGAGATGGGGTAATTGTGGGTACTTGAGTCTCGATTAAACAGAGAGCTGTAGTTGGTAAGATTTCATTGGAACCTCATTGTTGTGATAATTCATCTATACAATACATTGTCGACTCATCTATCGTTACGAATTTGTGAAGTTATTGATTCACTGTAGTCCTTCGCACTTGATCATCATTTCACTTTTCTGCATTTAAATTCTTAAAACTTCAACAACAATTTGATTTACTTTCAGTTGCACTGACATTTAACTTTTATTACATTAACAATTTTGACTATCTTAGTGTGCAGATCTGATTTAATTGCGCTGACATCTTTGCTCATATTATCTCTAATCTTAGTCTTAATTGCCTCGACATATAGACATCAAGATCTCATTCCCTATGGGATCGATATCCAATAGAAATGATCTATCAACTATACTTGCTTCGATGTGTGTTCGCTTGCACAACTGTTGTGACGTTACAGGTCGATCAGATGTACCTCGCTCGTTGCATTTACTCATTTTGATTGCGCCGTTTGCATCACCATTTTTCTCGTAAATTTTAATGTACAACCACCTCTATCAAAGGTGGTAACCCACTAATAACTCAACAGGCTTCACATTGGGTTGCCTCAACAAGCTGAATTGTAGACAATACATTGGTTCCACCTTTC
Source organism: Kokia cookei (assembly GCA_039519145.1). Taxonomy (NCBI): domain Eukaryota; kingdom Viridiplantae; phylum Streptophyta; class Magnoliopsida; order Malvales; family Malvaceae; genus Kokia; species Kokia cookei. The sequence goes on from CM076906.1 coordinate 22,359,547, forward strand.
TCATCACGACTCACCGGCACAACATATTATCGTTGATGAGTATCCAAAATACAAATACAACTGGTAAAAGGAACCAATAGAGCATTAACCTGATCAACTGTATATTCTCTTTTATCCAACTTTTGACTTCTTTCGATTATAATTTGAACCACCCCATAGAAAATTTCTTTAGTTTTTATCAATTATATTAACCACACTTTTAAGAATTCTAAAAATTGACATGTAAAATAAAGGCAAAGAGAATAAAATATCATTGATCAAAGTCCCTCTTGCAGCAAAGGACAGAACATGCTTCTTCCATAAGGATAATTTGCTTTCAAATTTCACAAAAATATGTTCTCAATAAAACCTTTTTTATTATATTATCACCTCTAGGCAATTTTAAGTAGATAAAAGGAAATTTACCTACTTGACAACTACATCACCCAATCAATTCTTGAACGAAATTCTCCTCAATAACAACAACAAAAAGCTTTGATTTTCCATAATTTATCTTCAAGCTAGTGTCACAGGCTAGAGTTCAGAGCTTGTGACAATCGCACACAATGAGTCACATGGAGGACTATCATTAACATTAGGATTATTTAGCCCACATGAGTTGGCCTAATTTAGCGAGTTATTGGTCAACCCTATCAGAGTGAAGCCTGGGTGGCCCTATAATGAAGATATAACAATATAAGGCATCTTGGCAAATATGGGAACTAGTCCTCGAAGATAAGGAAGAATAATATCTTTAGGATTAGATAAGATTAGATTGATATTGTAATCTTGTAAATCTTATAAATTAAGGGATAGGCTAATCTCATCCGTCGATGTAGCTTGATCTTGACCGTTGGTTGTGAGGGAGCTCAACTATAAATAGGACCCTCTCCTCGTTTGTAACTCATCCATTGAAATTTCATTTCATTCATTGTATTCTTTGTATTCTTTGAGAGAAAGTAATATAATTGAGAGCATTTACTCAAACACTTGGTGTTCTTGTTCTTGTGGCTTTCTGCTATCATTTAAGCCTTCTTTTGGCTAGTCACTTCCGCTATACAAGTTGGTGCCTTGGAGGAATTTCCTTAGTGAATCCTCAATCGTGGTGGTTACGCTGACTTAGGCGTGTTTGCAAGAAAGGATCGCCTAAGGCCGCACAGATTGCGAGACTAAATATCTAGCCCAATGACGAGTAGTATCCGAGCTAAAGGTTACGAAGGCACCGTCCGTGATGTCAAAAGATGTTATTGAATAGACTAAGCCAATGGAGACTCATGGGAGGGCTAGGCATAAGAGTCGTTTAAGGGACATACTGTCGACTTTGGAAAATCAAGTGGTCACTCTCGAAGAGACCATGAGGGATGTCAAGGAGAGGCTCGATGAAGTCGAGGAGGGACTCTCAAGTGGGTTGCAATCCATGAAGAAACAATTGAGAGAGTATGTATGGGATACTCTTGGTTCCTTGTAGAACAAGATGATGAGGAAAGATGATGCTCATGAGGCAATAGTGGTAGGCTTGAAGGAAGAAATCGTCAAGCTTAAGGGTGAGCTCAGTATTTTCAAGGCTACCTTGGGTAATGGAATGTTGGCTTCGACGCCAAAGCAACAGGTGATGGATGTGCCCAAACCAAAAGGATTTAAAAAGGCAAGGTCCATATGTGAAGTGGACAACTTTCTTTGGGCAATGGAGTAATACTTCCGAGCGATGAGCATCGAGGATGATGCTACTAAGGTAAATACTCCTGCTCTGTATTTTATTGACGTTGCATTGTTATGGTAGCAACGTAAGTCCATAGATGTGAAATGTGGTGGGACTAAGATTGGGACTTGGGTAGAGTTCTAACAGGAATTTAAGGCGCAGTTTTACCCAGAGTATGCTAAGGATAAGGCTTGAGCAAAGTTGCGGCGACTTACTCAATGAGGATCGGTGAGGGAGTATGTGTGAGAGTTCAGTGAACTCATGCTTCAAATTTCGGATTTGAGTAAGAATAAAGCATTTTTCTCCTTTATAGATGGGTTGAAACCATGGGCGAAACAAGAATTGCAACACCGAGAAGTCGAGGAGCTTACCAAAGCCATGATGGTTGTAGAGTCCATAGTAGAACTTGATCCGAGCAGAGACAAGTTTGAACCTTCCAATCCTAATGGGAAGGGCAATGGTGGGGGAGACCATGATAAGAATGAAGAGGGACATAGCGATTATGGCAACAGTAGTATTAACAATGGTGGGAAACCACGATGTGAGAAGTAGAGACCCAACAACCCAAAAGAGGAGAGCAGCAAGATTGGATGCTACCTTTGTAAGGGACCGCATATGAAAAAGAATTGCCCAAAGGTATCTTCATTTTTTACTATCAAGACGCAAGATGAGTCGGAGGAAGAGAAGCCTATCGAGAAGAAAGCATCGATGGTTAATGCGATGGTGCTCACTCTTGCCAAAAGAGATGGCAAGGGAGGGTTGATGTTTGTGGACATCAACATTACAGGCCAAAGTAAGAGTGCTCTTGTTGACACAGGAGCATCTAACTTGTTGATATCGAAAAAAACTGCTAAGAAGCTTGGTCTCTCGATTCAGAAATCGAATAAGAAGATCAAGATGGTAAATTTTGAGGAGGCCCCAACTGTTAGAGTAGCTCGAAATGTGAAGCTACAAATCAGCGAATGGAAAGGCAAGGAAGACTTTGAGGTAATCAAATTAGTCGATTACGATTTTGTGCTTGGATTAAACTTCCTTGACAAAATTCAAGCTACTATGTTTCCATGGGTCGATCAAATTCATATTGTTACCGGTGCGTTATCACGGATCATTGTGCCGGTATATTGAGATATAAAGGTTGGGACCAAGGTGTTGTCATCAATCCAGCTAGTCGAGGATGTTTCATATGGGAAGAACATCGACTCGATGGAACGGAGTCTTGCGGAAGCCCCTTCGGGAAAGTTAGTAAAGCTTGGGACTAATATGAGGTCTGGTGAGTCGTCTGTGGAGATATCACCTTTGGGTAAGGTAAAGTATACATCGGACTTCGAGGGAAAAGAAGTGATGCAGATGGGACAGACGGGTCGAGTAAATGTTGCGAGTAAGGTACATCGTGAACACTTTAGTAGTGTTGTGAATTCTGACTTGTTAGGTTCCCTTTTAAATTTTTGAGCAAGGAGGCCGAGAGACTGTGGGAATTACGAAGCCAATTGGTGTGAATCAAGAAGATTTCGAACAAGACAAGTCAAAATTGCGGTAAGTTGGAGTGGAGACTTCTTGCCAACATGATGTACCAACGAGTGCAATGGTTCAAGATAAAAGGAGACGTAAGTCGAGGCAGAAGTTTCGAAAGAAGGGACAACCCAATAGTAAGACTAGTCGGGAAGAAGTCGAGGCAACGAGACGAGATCAAGGTGAATCGAATCAGTGTATTTTGAAGTCACAACAAGGACGTTGTGAGAATGGGTGGGGGAGAATGTCACGGGCTAGAGTTCAGAGCCCATGACCATCGCACACAATAAGTCCCATAAAGGTCTATCATTGACGTTGGGATCATTTAGCCCACATGAGTTGGCCCGATTCAGAGAGCTGTTGGTCAAGCCTGGGTGGCCCAATAATAAAGATATGACAACATAAGATATCTTGGAAAATATGGGAACTAATCCTAGAAGATAAGGAAGAATCATATCTTTAGGATTAGATAAGATTAGATTGATATTGTAATCTTGTAAATCCCATAAATTAAAGATTAGATTGATATTGTAATCTTGTAAATCCCATAAATTAAGGGATAGGCTAATCCCATCCGTTGATGTAGCTTGATCTTGACCGTTGGTTGTGAGGGAGCTCAACTATAAATAGGAGTCTCTCCTCATTTGTAACTCATCCATTGGAATTTCATTTCATTCATTGTATTCTTTGAGAGAAAGTAATACAATTGAGAGCATTTACTCAAACACTTGGTGTTCTTGTTCTTGTGGCTTTCTGTTGTCTTTTAAGCCTTCTTTTGGTTAGTCGCTACCGCTATACAAGTTGGTGCGTTTTCAAGAAAGGATCGCCTAAGACCGCATGGATTGCGAGACTAAAGATCTAGCCTCTTGACACTAGAAGAAAATTCAAAGCATCTAAAAAGAGTTCCAATATTCCTAACATTACTCTTTTTTTACTTCCAAAAAGAGAATTGTATCATTTGTAAAATAAAGGTAGGAAAGCGACACCTCTAAATTTATTAAATGTGAAATAAAGATTAATCCCAAGTCCTCAACCTTTGACAACATCAAATGAAGAACTTTTGCAACCAAGAGAAATAAGAATAGTGACAATGGATCACCTTGGTGAAGGCCTCTTCTCAAATCAAATTCTTTCGTCGTGGGACCATTTACCAAAAAAGAAAATCTAGCCAAACTAATACTTTCAAGAACCCAATTGTGCCATTTGTAGCCAAAGCCTGTATGTTTCATAACATATAACAAAAAAAAAAAAAAACTATCCAATTTACGAAACCACGCACCTTAGCAAAATCAAGTTTAAGTATTAGCAACCCTTCCCATCTATGTTATTCTTAGTGTAATGAATAACTCCATTTGTAATAAGCACACCATTGAGAATCTGTCCCCTTACAATAAAAGCATACTAGTGCTCACTAATTAGCTTTTGGCATAATGAGTTTCAAGATGCTCTGTTAATAACTTTGCCAAAATTTTATAAGCTGAGTTTATGGGACTCAATGGCATATACTCTCCCAAATCTGTAGATTAGCTACTTTGGGAATAAGGGCGATAAAAGGAAGAGTTCAAGCCATGCGCCATTTTTTCATTAGCATGGAAATCAAATAGAAATAACATCAAATCTTCTTTAATGAACACCCAACATTTCTTTAAGCCACTAAACCATGGGCTTTTAATGCCTAGAGATTTCTTATCTTTCAATCACCTCCAGAGATTCTCAATAATAAAATTACAGCTTCACAAAGATCATGGACATTACCCAAGTCCTCTAGCTCATTTAGCTTAGATTCCGGTTCAGAAATTTCACATCAATATTAGGAAAACTTCATTCCATTTTTTCAAAAAGGACTTCAGACCCTACAACTCTAGAAACAGGCTTTAACCAGTAGCATCAGGAGCAATAAAATTAGTCCATTGCCTCATAATTCCCTCTAAGCACTCCTAAATGTCTAACCAACAATTGATGAGTTCAAAAGGCCTTGGACCCCAATCAACTGCTACCATAGAAAGCAGAACCATCTTGGAATTTCGCCAACCAGCCCGATGAGAGGAGAAAACGATCTAGCCTGCTTTGTTTGCCTTCACTACTAAACCATGTAAACTTCTTCCCCACCATAGGAAGACCCACAAGTTCACTTGATTTGCCGTTTCATTAATTCCTTGATTCCTTCAACTGTATCTTTGTATCCCATTTGTTCACTCTGATTTTTTACTGCATTAAAATCTCAAAAAATAACAATTTTTGCACCCAAAAATGATTTCTAATTGAACAAAATGATGTGCTCTTTAATTCGTACTTCTAACCTAAACAAGCCATACAATATATAATAATTAAAAGGCTTGTGAAGATTCAATCAATTACAATCATTAATTCCTCTAAAATAGTGACTTAAAAAGGTCTTCAAGTAATCAACATACAAGAAAAAATTTTCTCAAACTCAATCTGCTTTGAAAATTATATCTTTAAAGGAACTTCGACTGCATTGAAAGTATGAATCTAATCTTTGCTTGGTTTGATTCTTCCACACAAGTCTTCACTAATATGGTATCAATAACCCTACAAAATCAGCAATTAACAATTTAATCAAATTTGGTAAAAAGATGACAATCAAATAAGGTAAGTTATAACTTTGTGCCAGTTTTTCCTTAAGTGCAATTAGCAGTGTTGCTGTCAGTTATATCCGACACTAACATAAATTTATATAATAATAAATAAAAAGTTAAAATTTATACTCACAATTGTTGTTTTATTAGTGAAAGGTCAAGAACATTTGAGTCAACATGAAAATGACAACCCGAAGATTTGATGATTATTCTCATTATTCATCCATTGATCTGATGTCACGTGTTCTTTTTAATTTTAAAAGTTTAACTTTCAAAATAAGGAAACAATAAATAAATTTTTATATTTTTTATAAGTTATTAATTTTTTATAAAGTTTTTAATATTTTAAACTTTTTATTTATTTTTATAACTTTATATAAATTTTAAAACTGTTGTAATATTTTTATTATTTTTATAATTTTTTATAATTTATTAGAATTTTTAAAGATTTTATAAATTTTATAAGTTTATATAAATTTCCGATATTTTTATGATTTTTATAACTTTTATATTTTCATTAGAAAATGAAAGATTGAATCGATGATTACCACACATAGCCATCTTATTAATTTGTTAATTGATTCTAATGGTCAACGTGATCAAAGACGAAAAAATATTAGCAAAGAGACTTAATTGATTTTTTTTTTTTGTTAATGATAAGAGTTAAATTGAGTGCGTATAAGACAAAAGTTTAATTGGTTTTTTATTGTTTTCTTAGGGGCCTTTTATACCTGAGTCATAATGATTAACAATTTTATATTTTTATAGTACTGGAATTATCAAAATAATTTTTATATTTTAAATTTTATTAATTATTCTTTTGAATGATATTATTTTTTATTTATTACATGAACCAAAAATATATATTTAATAAATTACATAAATTAAATATATAAAATGGTATGTAGTGCCGGTAGAAACTAGTTATTTGAAATGAGAAAATTTCTATGCATCAATTATTAAAACAAATGCAAAGAAACAAAAATGTTAGAACTTAGGAGTCTAAGTGATCGTGAGCCAACCATCACCAGATTAGAGCTAAAGTCCGACTAAGCATCCTCTCTGATAAGTCAAGGGACTTCACCTTTCATATCTTTGGTTGCACTTCTTGTCTGAAGTCAGAGATATTTACACTACCATTGTGACAAATATCTGCATAGAGACTCACGCATCAAGATTCTGTTTATCTTGATGATTGAGAGTGTCATATGGCTAAGAGACTCGTGAGTACATGCCAGGCCCTTTTCTTTCTCCCACTTTCCGACGAGGAAGCCCAATTCAAGCAATGGAGCTCGTTTCTCTTCTTCATAAAGCGATAGGTTTTAGTAACCTTTCATGGCTTTATTTTGTATGGGACTGAGATCCTCGACTGCTTTCTTCATTTTGTGTAGTTGGGTTTGTGGCTTTGATGGTCTTTACATGTATGGGATAGCTTGAGGGGAAAAAACACAAATGCTAAATGCTAATAATTTTGACTATTGATTTGGCCAAAACAAAATTGTCTATTGAAAATAAGATCGTGGGCTACCTATTGCTTTGGACTAAACATGGATAGGACCCAAAACCCAAATAAATCAGACTATTTTTTTCTTTGGAGGATGAACCCTAATTTAGGCTCAAGTCTTAAAAAGTTAGAAAACCAAGTTAATGAGACCCAAATCAATGTACCACTATAAATTACTTATAATAGCTTTTACTGTTTTAATGAAAAATACATATTGTTATACCCCATATGGGACAGGACATGGGATAAGCCTAAAAGATGCTTGAATAGTAAGCTTACCACTAGCAAGTCGAGTGGTCATGTGTGAGCTCACCCTCTCAGGTTGATTATTCGAACAATGGATAGTATAATCTTCATTAGGAGCATGAAGTTGTTTGGTTACCAGACATCACATGGGCTCAACTATTTTATCCCATCAGAGTTAGAATGAATGGCAAGATTTGTCCTGTCACAGACATCATCGTCCCATTGAAGACATCCCTCCCATGAGCTTCGTAATAATGGCTAGATCACAAGTCCAGCACGTTAACACCATCCTGCATGGTATCCCTACCTATGAATACCTCCAAGAAGGAAGAAGAGGGGAACCCCTCAGGGACACTAAGCCTACACTCCGTTAACATTCTGTCAGCCCTTAGCCTCCAAACACTCTTCATCGTCATTCTCTATAACCTTCATCTCTCTACTTCAACTAGGTGAACTGGCCTCCTCAGCAACCATTCTCCTCTCTTCAATATTCTTCTCTTATTGAACACTGTATCAATAATTAGTGTTGTAAGCATGGACAACATGGCTTGTCAATCCCAAAGTGTCACCTCAGTTGATCAAATAAACTAAACTAATAATCTAGCTGACCAAGTCAACTCTTTCACCCCAATCAACAACCCCGTCCTTCTACTAGCTTGAATTCTACATTGATCCATCATTCTGCCAAAGTTCCTACTAGAGCTCATCTGTAGTATGCAAACGTCCTTCTACCCACCTTGGAATAGTTGGTGGGGGCCCTGACAAGTCCTTTAACCTCCAACCCTACCATATCAGCTACACTAGCAAGAATTGCTTTCCTATTCATCTTGGCTTCCCTAGCGGCCGCAATGTTCCAATCACAACCTAGTGTGACTCCTTCTGGGCCTTTTGATAATTTAGGCTACTGCTTGCAAAAAGATATAATTTGTCTCATAGTCGCACCTTCTTCACTAACCACGACTCTCATCTCGTTGGACTAGGGTTCTCATCATCAAGTGTTAAACTAAGCTTTATTTGATAATATATTTTGATATCATAAATTGAAGTGCTTTTGAATAAAAGTTAAAATTGAGTAAAATTTGAAATATGATTTTTCAATTAAAGTCTAAAAGAAAATTTTTTTAATTTTTACTTTGAACTCTTAGAAAAATTTTAAATCAACTTCAAAATAAAGTTAAAATGATTTTAACAAAGTAAAAATTCTTTTAACTTGTCAAAATAATTTTCAAACAAGTTAGAATATCTCCAAGCCAAAAAGTATCTTTACCTTTTTTGCCAAGTATCGATATTTTTGAAATATCAATACCCCATGGAAAAACGATACCAATTTGACATTCTAGTTTTCACATTCATCTAAGTATCGATCTGGTATCAATGCCTTTTATATGGTATCGATAAAATCTATCTAGTATCGATATTCCAACTCTAACGGTCACTAAATTTAGCATTTATTGCAAAAGACAATACCTTTTTATCTGGAATCGATACTCGCTGTTGCATGTGAATTAAATGTTATGGTTTTCACATCTCCAATGGCTTTATTCAAATCTCCAATAACCACAATGGTTGGAATTCAATTCAGGAGTATAAATACTAGCTTCCAAAGACCCTATAACAACAAGAAAGCATACTTCAGCAAAAATCATCAATCAAACAACCTTTGTGTCAAATACTTCAATATTTTTCTTTCATACACTTGTGAAATTTATTTCCATTCTTTTGCTCATTTGTTTTTTATTTTAATTGAGCTTAATTTGCAAACAATTAGATCTTTTAAGGATATTCCTTTGTGTGCTTCGTTGTATCCCTTTGAGAAGGTTTGTGTCTTAAGATTTGGGTAGAAATCTTAAGGGAATTGTAAGGTTAAACATTGTCTTTAAAGGCTGATCAAATTAGTGAATTTGAGAAAATTATTATTAATAGAAAGCTAAAGTAGTAGAATAGGCAATTGGGGCCGAATCACTCCAAATTTTTGTGTTCAATTTTTTATCATTTCTCTCTAGCTTTCTCAAATTTTCTAAAGTCAATTCAAACCCCCTCTTAGCTATTTTGGTTTGATCATTTGTACTAACAGAAAGCAACAAGTCCTCAACCTCATGACTTAGAGACCCAAGAGAAATTATGACAATTAGAAGAACAATTCTCCCAACAAGAGCATCGCTTCAAAGATCAATAGAGCAGTAGTGTATCCTTCATAAAAGGAATGGTCAAAATGAGTAGTTTATCAAAGAGCTAAGAGATAAAGAGGATGTCTCAAGGTGAGATAATTTAAAGCATCAGGAGGATGATGTAACACCCTTTAACTGGTCCGGTCGGCACATTTGAGCTATAAGATGCTACAATAGATAACAGAACAAATCACAAACATTTTAGACTTTAATATCCAATAATTCAACAAAGTAACTCATAATACATGTTTAACACGATTTACAAACAATTTTGAGTCTCAATTAAGCTTACGAAAGCTCTTATACTGACCCGAGTGCAGATAAGGACTAAATTACAACTTTTTAGACAACTAGGGAAAAATCACAAATAAGGTCACATGATTGTGTGCCTACGTCGTGTTAGAAACTGCAACTATGTAATTGGAGTCACAAAGTCGTGTATCTAGGTCATGTAACTCACTAAGGCCATGTGGATCTAAAAGTAAAATCTTATAAACAATCACACGATCGTGTGGCTAGGTCGTGTAGAGACTGGGACCTTATGACACATGCCCGTATGTGACACACAGCTGTGTGTTAGCCTATATGTGCCAAAAAGTGTCTTATAATGAAAGTTACAACACTAAATACTCACATATTTCATTAGTATGAACTTAACCATTCTTCAAACCTATTTAAAAGATATAAAAAAAAAACATACCACAACATATCATTTTCCTAATTCTAACCAATTTGTCACAATTGGCACCACAATACAACAACTCTCAAACAAACCATTCACTATCAAGCATACCATAAGATTCATACTTAAACTTATCAATCAAGATGCATCATAATAAACAAAACATATATATACCATCTCATGTCACAACTAACCAAAACAATATTACTCCTTATATACATTACACTTATTCCCACATAAATTTGTACTAAAACATAAGCTTTAAACTCACATACATATATATATATATATACAATACCATTAACACCCATTCACATGCCATTTATAACCAAGCCAAAATGTTTGAAAGTCTATCGAAGGGATTTGGGGATAGTGTGAGCTCCAAAATGATCAAATCAATAACACGACTTCCGACAATCTACAAGGAAGAGAAAAGAAACAAAGGTAGGCTTACACAAAGCTTAGTAAGTTTGTATGAAAATAAACACAACATACCTGACATTTCATATCTTAACAATTTAAAATAACATAAAAACATAGTATTCCTTGTCACCCTACACAGTTCATGCCATAACCAACCTGGTTAGTACATTATCACATAATAAACATCACATACATATAAATAACATAGTAACTTCAATCATCATGCTAATTTCATGGTTAACAACTTCATACAAATACTCTTTTATTTCGTAACTTAACTTTGCCCAGAGAACTATAGTAAATTAACCTCATATACTCGGGATAGATTTGCTCACACGAGTTATAAATAGGGACATTAACATTTACTCGATGCTACTCGCATGAGCTATGGAGAATCCACAGCAAATGTTGGATCTCAACCATCAGTAAGGTATCCATCCCCTATACAAAGTACCTAATAAAAAAAAAAAACAATGGAACATTGTGCATGATATAAAATAAACATCGATATGTAGTACTTAATATAAAATAGTAATTGATACATAGTACCTGCTATAATATGATCATTGGTACATAGTACCTGATACTTTAAAACCCTAATGACATGTCATTTGTATCCTATTGTTCACTAAGTTCACATGGACATTTAGTTAATACTCAAATATTCCCCATCAACGTAACATTGTCTCATACATAAACATGGTTTAATTAACATTCCATAATCTATGTATTAATTCAAGTCATATATATATATCATACTTTGTAATTATGTCCTTTTAATGTAATTTTCTAATTCATACAACTCAACCACAAGTAACATATATAATACAAACTAATTTAGTCAAATGAATATTATATGATATTATATGAACTTACCAAACTAGAGCAACAACAAACAAGGCACCAAGCACTATTCTACAGTTTTTCCTTTTCCTCTACTATCAATCAATTGATCTGTTACTTGATCTATAATAGTTTAATTCAATTATCAACTCTAAATACCTTACAATATCTAAATATATGCATATGAAATTTTAATTTCATTTTACATAATTTCCTTAAACTTTTACATTTTATTCAATTTAGTTGCTAAAACAAAAACTATTATATCTTTCACAATTAAACATCATTTTATGATCCAAGTTCACGTACATCCTTCTAAGACCTTCTACTATCCGTATTTATAAAAAATTCATGATAGTTTTATCAACTTTACATTTTAGTCCCTAAAACAAGACTAAAAACCATTAATGGTAACTTTTACAAACTTTAGCAGTTTTTTTATTTAACATCCGAGCTAACTAGATTAAGATACTATGATCTCAAAAATATAAAATTCATGAAAAATGAAGTTGAAATGTACTCACATGCAATAAAGAAAAGCTTGATCGAATCCCTAGATCTTTGTCAATGGAGGAAATGGGTTTAAGAAAGAAAAAATGATGAAGATAATATCTTTACTTACTTTTTAACATATTTTATTTTCTTTTTAATTTAATTTTATACATAATTTAATATAATACCAATTACTTACCGTCCATTAACTTAAAAGTGGTGAATTCCCACATAAAACCACTAACATTTACTTTTTGAACATTTTTAATTAATAGAAACAAATAACAATTTACTTTCACTATTTTTACAATTTAGATCTTGTACCTTAATCAACCAGTCAATTGACCAAATTATCGAATCAAATTTTAATATTACAATATAATAGACTTTTAACTACTAATAAGTAATATTTACTGACTCAGTCGTTGAAAAATGGGGTTTTGAAACCACCATTTTTGGTACCACCGAAAACAAGTTGTTACAACTCTCCCCCTAAAGAAATTTTCGGCCCAGAAAATCTTACCAGAGTAAAGGTTCAGATACTACAATTTCATAGTTTCTTCTACTTCCCAAGTGGCTTCTTTGATACTGTGACGTTTCTAAAGAACCTTTACTAATGATATTTGTTTGTTCCTCACTTCTTTAAAAATTCTCGGGCCAAAATTTTCATCGATTCTTCAGTATACGTCATATCAGGTTGTAATTCTATTTCAACTAGAGAAATCACATGGGAAGGATCAGATTTGTACCATCACAACACCGACACGTGAAAGACATTATGGATGTTTTCAAGTTCTATCGGTAATGCTAAATGATATGCTACAGGCACTATTCTGTCGAGGACCTTGTAAGGACCAATAAACCTCAGGCTAAGTTTCCTTTTTCTACCAAAAAAAAAACTTTCTTCCAGTACAATACTTTCAGGAATACTTTATCTCCAACTTCAAATTCGATGTCTTTTCTTTGTAAGTCAACATATGATTTCTAGCGATTTGACGCAGCTTTTAGATAATCATAAATAATACGGCTTTATCTTCAATTTCTCTGACCAAATATGTTCTAAATAACTTTCTTTCGCTCCATTCTGACCAGTATAGTGAAGTTTTGCATTTACATCCACATAAAGCTTCAAAAGGTGTCATTTCAACACTTGATTGATAATTATTATTATAGGAAAACTCAACTAATGGTAAATATATCTCCTAACTACTGTCAAAGTCAATAACACAGCACTGTAACATGTCTTCCTTGATTTGAATCACTCGTTTTGATTGTCCATCTATTGGTGGGTGAAAAGTTGTATTGTGTTTAAGTTTAGTACCTAGAGCCTCGTGCAGTTTACACCAAAACCTAAAGGTAAACCACGAGTCTTGATAAAAAATAATGGACAGTGGCATACTATGTAGTCTAACAATCTCGGAGATGTACAGTTTCTCAAGTGAATAGTCGGTCCTAACAATAATAAAATGTACTGATTTTGTTAATTTGTCTACAATTACCCAAACAAAATCTTTCTTTTTCGGTGTCAAAGGCAGACCTAATACGAAATCCATCGTAACTCTTTCGTAGTTCCATTTTGGAATCATACTAGGTTGTAGTAACCCTGACGAAACCTGGTGTTCAACTTTCACTTGTTGGCACACTAAACATTTTGCTAGAAACTCAGAGATCTCATGTTACATTCTTGACCACCAATACATTTGTTTTAGATCACAATACATTTTATTACTACCCAAATCCATCGAATAGACATTGTTTTGAGTTTCATTCAAAATATTTTGTTTCAACTATGAACTAACAGGCAAACACAACCTGTTAAGAAAATATAAGCTACCATCCATACCAATACTAAAATCGATCGTCTAACTATGTTAAGCTAGTTCCCATTTAGCCAATAAATTTGGATCATCATTTTGTAGTTCCCGAAATTTCTATAAGAACAATGGTTTAGCCCTCAGTTTGGCTAAAATATACATATTATGCTCCAAATTCAACAGGGCATCAATCGATCTCAATGCAAAAAGAGATTTTCGAATTAAGGCATCAGTAACAACATCACCTTTACCCGGATGGTAATCAATTACCAAATCATAGTTTTCAATAGTTCAAGCCATCTTTATTGTCGCAAGTTCAGTTCTTTCTGAGTCATCAAACACTTCAGACTTTTATGGTCAGTAAAAACATGACATTTCTCATTATATAGATAATGTCACCAAATCTTTAAAGCGAATACAATTGCGGCGAATTTTAGATCAAGTGTCGGGTAATTTCTCTCATGCGGCTTTAGCTGTCGAGAAGCATGTGCTATAATTTTTCTGTCCTGCATCAGAATACAATCCAAACCATTCAGTAAAGCATCACTGTAAACAACAAATTCTTTCCCGAATCAAACAAAGTCAACACTGGTGCCTTTGTCAACTTGGTTTTCAACTGTTCAAAACCTTGCTAACATATTATTGACCAGTCAAAACTGACATCTTTTTGCAATAGTTTCATCATTGGTAATGCTCATATCAAGAAGTTCTTAAAAAAACATTGATAATATTTGGTTAAACCCAAAAAACTGCATATGTCATAAACATTTCTTAGAGGCATCCATTTCAGAATAGCAGAAATCTTACTCGGATCAACCCGTATGCATTTCGCTGAAATCACATGACCAAGAAATCCAACCTTTCTGAGTCAGAACTCGAATTTACAAAACTTTGCGTATAATTGTTTCCCACATAAAGTTTGTAATACAACTTTCAAGTACTGATCATGCTCGAATTCATTCCTAGAATAGATTAGAATATCATCAATTAATACAACCAGAGATTTAAATTGCGGTTGCAGCCACATTTTCGATCGCATTGCGTTTATTGCGATTGCAGACATAACGGATGCTATTGCGGTCACTGCAGGTATTGCGATCGTGATTTTTTTGAATTCGCACAACTTATTGTAAAACATAATAATTATAATTATAAAAAGTCACTTTTAATGATTTTTAGAGTATTTTCTAACACTTACAAACTATTATTAATATGATAACACAATTTTTACAATCATTAATTATTCTAATATTTATTTACAAATTTTGTAAGATACTTGAAATACACAACATAAATTTAAAAGATAATAAATATAAATGTAATATAAAAATTAAAAAATTAAAAATTAAAAGATAAAATTATTAAAATTTAAGTATACAAAATTTAAATTCAACATCCAATCTCACAACATAAACCATAATCCATTAAGTAAAAACTAACAACCCATAAGATTACCCATTATTACCAGTCACCCAAAATCAAGAGACCAAAACCCGAAACCCACAAAATCAAACATAATCCATAATTTATTTTATTTAAAAAATAACAACAACCCTCAAAAACTCATTATTACCCCATCACCCAAAACACAAAAACTAAAAATTAAAACAAAATGTTCCCCAAATCCCCCTAACCCCCTTCTTCTTCTATCGAGAGGTAAAGAGCCAAAAATAAAAGAAGAAAAAAAATTAGGGTTTAAGTTTTCTTTGATTTTCTTTGTAAGATCCGTCCCTTCTTTCTCCATTTTTTTCCAATTTCTTTAAACTTTGCCTAGGCTACTATTAATTCCTACCAGAATACTTGAAATATAAAGATGATTTGCAAATATTTTGTCAAAAAATTTTCATCAGTCTTTGCATGTTACAACAAAAAGAAGCAAGAATCAAGACAAAAAAATTTAGGTACTTACTTGAAAATTATGAATTTTTGAAAGCTCAAGTGAGATTTTGTTTAGAGATTTTTGTGATTGTGTTGTGATTTTGTTTGGTTTGGAGTTTGGATAGTGAAAGTTTAGAGTTTGGACTGGTATTTCTATTTTGTGAACAAATTTCTTGTACTAATAACTTATTCATATTTTTCTATTGCTTTTGGACTACTTTTTCTGTTGATTTTGGACTGTTTTTTCTTTTTTCTTTTATTGAAAATCATTTGATTTTGCAGGTGAAGAATATATTCTTTTTTTCTTATTATATTTCTGTTGATTTTTTTGAACGAGTTGAATTCATTCATCTTCTTTAGTGGGGGAGCAAAAAATGATATAGATGTATTTTGTTGCCAAAATCTCAAACCCTCATCTCATTCTGTCTCCTATTATGTAGATTTCTTTCATACACCATCAACTCTTGTAGTTCCAATGCACCCATCAACATCTTGGTTTCATCATTCAACCCGTCTTCAAAACTAGTGCACATCTTCTCTTCGATCGGCACAATTTCACGAGCATAATTACTAAGTAGCACAAACTCTTGTTCATATTCAACAATTGATATATTTTCTTGCATCAAATCAATGAATTATTTGTTCTTCTTATCTAAGTACTGCTTTTTAACATATTTCTTTCGAAAATTGATTTGGAAAAAGTCCCAATTAATCCTATCTTTTGGTACTACAACTGTTAAAGTTGACCACTAGTGGAAAGCTTCGTCTTTTAACAGAGATACTGCACATCTCAAAAAATCTTTGATAGGAAATAACATTTCATCAAGAAACCTTTGTGTATTTTCTAACCAGTACTCAATTGTGGCAAGATCATCATCCACTTTACCTAAAAACTCTTTAACTCACATTTTTGGATTTTATCGATAGAAGGCCTATGAACATTTATCGGGGTTGAGTTTTGAGTTTGAAGGGGTATTAGGGGAGGTATAAGTGGGGATGGAGGTTGTTGAGTCGCAGGGTTGGCTTGTTAAAAATTTTGTAAACCAATAATTCATCATTCAGAAAAAGACATGTTGCGCTTCACTTCTTGGCCCTTAAGAATCAAGCATACTCAGAATAGCCCCATGCTCCAAGGTTAGGACAATACTATCAACCTCATTGAAAATGGCTTGATTGGATTCAGGTGACATATTTTAATAAGTAGCATGTATTTCTAGACTCAAAATATGCTACACTCAATCCTAGAATCGAATAAACCGTAGCTTTGATATCATTATATGTAAGACCCCTTACCCAGTCTGGTCGTCGAACCTGAGCTACAAGATGCTACAATACATAACAGAACAAATAAAAAACATTTCGGACTTTAACATTCAATAATTTAAAAAAGAAACTCATAATACATGTTTAGCACGATTTACAAACAATTCTAAGTCTTAATTGACCTTACAAAAGCTCTTATATATACTCGAGTGCAAATAAGGACTAAATTACAACTTTTTAAACAACTAGGGAAAAATCACAAAATAGGTCCTACACCATGTTAGAAACTACAACCGTGTATCTCGAGTCACAGGGTCTTGTATCTAGGTCGTGTAACTCACTGAGGTCGTGTGAACCTAAAAGTAAAATCTTATAAACAGTCACATGAATGTGTAGCTAGGCCGTGTGAGAGAATGGGATCATGTTTAACCATAAATATCCAAAACATAAAGAGTACATGATCATATCACATGCTCGTGTGTGACACACGACCGTGTGTTAGCCCGTGTGTACCAAAACGTGCCTTATTATAAAAGTTACAACACTAAATACTCACATATATCATTAGTATGTGCTTAACCATTCTTCAAACCTATTCAAAATACATAAAAAAACATACCACAACTATCATTTTCCTAATTCTAACTAATATGCCACAATTGGCACCGCAATACAACAACTCTCAAACAAATCATTCACTATAAAGCATACCATAATATCCATGCTTAAAATTTCATCACATAATCATCATTTATAAGTGCCAAAACTTATCAAGCAAGATGCACCAAAAAAAATAATCTATATATCATCTCAAGTCACAACCAACCAAAATAATATTAATGCTTATACACATTACACTTATTTCCCACATCAATTTGTACCAAAACACAAGTTAGAATCTCAAATACATATATATACAATACCATTAACACTTATTCACATGCCACTTATAACCAGGCCAAAATGTTTGAAAGTCTACCAAAGGGATTTGTGGATAGTGTGAGCTCCGAAAATGATCCAATCAATAGTACAATTTCCAACAATCTACAAGGAAGAAAAATGAATCATAGGTAAGCTTACTCAAATCTTAGTAAGTTAGTATGAAAATAAACACAACATACCTGACATTTTATATCTTAACAATTGAAAGTAACATATAAACATAGTATTCCTTGTCACTTTACAGAATTCAAGTCACAACAAACTTGGTTATTACATTATCACATACTTATAAATAGCATAGTAACTTAAATCGTCATGCTCATTTCATGATTAACAACTTCATACAAATACTATTTCATTTCATATCCTAGTTTCCCTCGAAGAATTATAGTAAATTAAACTCAGATACTCAGGATAGCTTTGCTCACACGAGCTGTAAATAAGGATATTAACCTTTACTCGATGCTACTTGCATGAGCTGTGGAGAATTTGTAACAAATGCTAGATCTCAGCCATCAATAAGGTATCCATCACCGGTACAAAGTATTTAATAAAGAACAAAAACACTGGCACATTGTGCCTGGTACAAAATAAACATCGATATGTAGTATCGAATATAAAATAGTCATTAGGACATAGTACTTGATATAATATGATCACTGACACATAGTACCTTATGCTTTAAAACCATAATGACATGTCATTGTATCCTAATCATTCACTAATTTCACATCGGCCTTTAATCAATACTCAAATATTTTCCATAAATGTAGCATTTTCTCATAGATAAACATGGTTCAATAAACATTCCATAGCATCTATCTATTCATTCAAGTCACATATATATCATACTTTGTAATTCAGTTCTTTAAATGTCAACTTTGTAATTCATACAACTCAACCACAAGTAATATGTATATAATACAAACTAATTTAGTCAAAATGAATATTATAGGAAATTATCTAAATAAAACAACAACAAACGTGACACCAAGGATTGTTCTACAATTTTTCCTTTTATACGATTATCGACCTGTTGATCCGTTACTTGATCTATATAATAATTTAGTTCAATTATCAACTACAAATACCTTTATATATATAAATATATATATTCATATGAACTTTTAATTTCATTTTACACAATTTTCCTAAACTTTTACATTTTATTCAATTAAGTCTCTAAAACTGAAACTATTATATCTTTCACAATTAAACATCATTTTATGATCCAATTTCACATATATCCTTCTAAGACCCTTTTCTATCCATATTTACAAAAAAATATGACAATTTCATCAAATTTTTATATTAGTCCCTAAATACAAAACTAACAAAAGTAACTTTACAAATTAATCCTATTTCATTTCTTAGCTTACAATTCTACAATTTAATATCAAAACATTCAAAAACCATTAATGGTAACTTTTACAAACTTTAACAGTTTTACAATTTAATACCCAGGCTAGCTAGATTAAGCTATAATGATCCCAATACAACTCTATAATAGGCTCGTAAATATTATAAAATAATATTTACTGAATCGATCATTAAAAATAGGGGTTTTGAAACCACCATTTTTGGTGCTACTAAAAATGGATTGCTACAATTCTTCCCCTAGAAATTTCATCCTCAAAATTTCTTACATAAAAATAGGTTGGGGTATTGTATTTTCATAGATTCTTTTGTTTCCCACATAGCTTCCTCAATTCCATGTCATTGTCACAATACTTTAATCATCGGTACACAGTTATTGCACAATTCTTTTACTTCCTAGGCCAAAATTTTAATTGGTTCTTCATTGTAAGACAGATCGGGCTGCAACTCAATTTCATCTGGAGATATCATGTGTGTTGGATCAAAATGATAACAATGAAGCATTGAAATGTGAAAAAAATTATGAATTCTATCAAGTTCGAGAGGTAATGCTAATCGATAAGCTATGGATCCGATTCTCTCCAATTTTTCATATGTCCCAATAAACCTTGGCTAAGTTTCCCTTTCCTATCGAAACGCAAGACTTTTCTCCAAGGCGAGACTTGCAAAAATACATTTCACCAACAAAAAACTCAATATCCTTTCTTTTCAGATCAGCATAAGATTTCTGAAGATCGGAGGCAACTTTCAAGATTATCTCGAATAATTCTAACCTTATCTTTAGTTTCTCAAACAAGATCAATCTCGGCTAGCTTTCTTTCTTTTAACTCTAACAAGTATAACGAACTTCTACATTTATGCCCGTATAACAAGTTTGGATCATTTTTTTTTAAATTCTTGAATTCTCATTAAGAATACCGGCTTAACTCTCAACTCGTCCAAAATAGAACCATCGTGTTCTAAAGTTAAACTTGCTTTCAAGACTCTCAAAGAAAATAGGGACTTTTGACTCAAAGCATCAGCTACCATGTTAGCTTTTCCATGATGGTAATCAATCACCAAATCATTATCATTTAATAGTTAAGTCATCTATGTTGTCGTAAATTCAAATCTTTTTGTTTCATCAGGTATTTTAATCTTTTGTGATCTGTAAAAATGTGAAAATTTTCACCGTACAAATAATGTCACTGGATTTTCAAGGAAAACACAATTGCTGCCAACTCTAAATCGTGTGTTGGATAGTTTCTCTTGTGAGTTTTCAATTGTCGCGAGGCATAAGCAATTACTTTTCCATCATGCATCAGAATGCAAACCAAACAACAGAGCGAAAAAACAATATATATAGTAAACTCTTTCACGGTTTCAGGCTGAGTCAGTGTAAACTCAAAAATATATAGGTTTTTCCTATAGATTTTTAGCACCTTTTTACTAAAAAATTATATTAATCTGAGTAATTGTTTAATCAATTAAAGAAAATTTCTTATATATTAAATTGGGACTATAAAAATGTGATTTTATGCTTTATTATATAGTTTTTATGCACAAAATGACTTATTTTATGACTTTATTTAACATGTTATATTTTAATAAGTAATGTGGGTCATGCAAATTAAATTAATTAAAGCATGAAATTATATTATTTAATGGACATATATTATTTCATTAATTGGATTGATTAAATATTATAAAATTAAGATAATTAATTGTTTAATTTGGCCCGAATTAATTTCATGTGTTTTAGACATGTCTAGTTGCTTACTAGGTCACAAAACCGTCCAACTCAAGTGAATGAAGACCCTAATTTCGGCACACACATTTGATACCTAATAAGGAGTTTTGGAATAATTGCAAGGAATCCCTATAGTTGAGAAAAAAACAAAATTCAGCCCAGAAAATTACAATTTACTTGGTCTTGATCTTGCTTGATTTAGCATGGTTGAATGCTTTAAAAAAGAAAACAACCAAGATTGAATTCCTCACTTTATGGTTGGCCATGCATGAGAAAAGAATAGGGATTCAACCACCCTATTTTTGGTAAACTCACCCCTCAACCTCACTTATAAATAGAGCCATCAATCTCACTTCTCAAATCATCCATTCACCCATCATTTCTTCATTCCTCTCTCACTCCTCATTCTCTTGTTCTTTTCATTTCCATGCCTAGCATCATCATCCTTCCCTTCATATTTTAACTAGCAAAAGCCTTTGAAAGATCCCTTGGCTAGCCACCTAGGAGAACCATCAGCAAAGGAGTGAAGCAAAGATTCGAAAGAGTCATCTTCATTCGGAGTTTGGGTGACAACCACTTCAATAGGGTTTATTCTTTCTTGTCTTATTTACTTTTATCATGTTTTTTTTGTGTTCTTCGATCATGTCATCAACAATGGTAGCTTAATTTTATTTGAGCTAGGAAGATTGCATTATTTTAATAATGTTCATTTGATTCATGCTTATGATGTTTGTACCTCAATCAATAATGTTTTCAATTAATTTCAAGTATGTATTTCATTCATACGTGATTGGATACATTTGAATTAGTTGAGCGATCCTAACCAGACGACGACTAGTGGACATAATAATTGAAATGTGCATGCTCAATCTAGGTCCTAACTCGATTTATGTAATTAAACTGTTTCAAACCTAACACGTCTCTATTACCTCACATGAATGCTAGGAAACCCTTAGTTTAATATGATCAGTAAAATGCATATTTATTAAGTAAAGGATTCCGAGAGGACCTAATTTAGTTTCCAAGCTCATGAAAGATCGAGTTGCCATGGAATGTTTTTTGAATATTAATATGCATATTAAGAATGAATTAAGTTAATAAATATGATTATCCTAGTCTATATATGTTATTGATTATTGTGATTGTGTTTATCTGTTGCTAAAATTCATTCATTCATATAGATAATTTTCATACTTAGATTAAATTGCATTAGGGATCATTGCATCTAGATTGTTGCGTTTAATTTTAATCATCAATCTTCTCAAATTATTGTATTCTTATTACCAAGTTGTTTAATTTAATTTTACAATTAATTATTAATATATATAGTCCTTGTGGAGATGATAACTCTGTACTTACTTATTACTTGATAACGACTGTGTACACTTGCACAAACCTACGTGTTACAAGTTTTTGGCGCTGTTGTCGGAGACTGTTACCTTAATCATTTTTGTTGAATTATTTCCTTGTAATTTATTTTTATTTTATTTCTAACTTTACTAATATATTCTTTTTATTTATTTTCGATTTGTTTTTATTTTATTTTATTTATTTTATTTTACTAACTAATTCTTTAATTTATTTTATTTTATTGTCTTTTTATGTGGTTATGGGTATTGATCGAATCATTTATTTACTCCTTGTCGACCCAAAAATCGAGCGGGCATTTAGACAAAGAAGAAGAGAAAAATTTTCCTAAAGACAAGCTGCAGAAATGGACCTTGAGAATCAAAATGATGTTCAAGGGAATGCTCCCTAATGTTCGTAATTCAGTCCTTATTGTTGATGATAAGGATCATGCTATAAGGCAGTATGCTGTGCCACTTTTTAACGACCTGAATCCTGGAATTAAGAGATCGATCATCGAGGCACCATAGTTTGAATTGAAGCCGGTGACGTTTCAAATGCTACAAACCATGGGCCAATTTAGTGGAATACCCATGGAAGATCCACACCTTCACCTTCGATTATTCATAAAGGTGAGTGATTCCTTTAAGATAGCTAGTGTAACTGAAGACGCATTGAGAATGAAGTTGTTCCATACTCGTTGTGAGATAGAACATCAGCATGGCTGATAACATTAGAAATGACACCTATTTTCTCCTTAAAACTTGTGTATTAATTGTTCCTTTTGTATTATATTTAGCATGCATGTTAAACATTTCATAGTTAGTATTTGCATTTTCTAATTTAGTGTTGAACGGCTTTAATTCTTTTCATTTTAGCCTCTTTCATACTATTAATGTCGTCGTATGCAACATAAGTTTTGCATCTGAAATTGTCAGCGCAGAGATTCACCTCTGAAAACCAGTGTTGGAAAGTGTGTAAAGATGCAGTCATAAATTTAACATGGGATTTCGGCTACAGATGTCACCGCAATTATACCTTTACCTCGTATAAGTGATGTCACGCTACAAGCATACCTGGAAGCACCAGTGCAAGGGAAAGCTAAGATGTCGCCGCAAGTAAAAATAATAGATTGCGTCCAGAGATATAAAGACAATCTGTAGATGCCTGAGGAATACACCAGATTTACGTGAGTGAACAATTGGAATTAACCAACTTGTACAGCTACCAAAATGGTTAGATTTCAGAAGGAAGGAGATTTGAAATTCCCAGAGCTTATAAATAGGAGGGAAAGGAAGAAGATGATCATCAAGTGGTGAAGAATTAAATTCTGATAAATTTCTCAAATCTATAAACGAGCTACCATGGAAGCTTGAGGTTAGGAGGTAGGTGATTTGACGAGCAAAGAAGCAAGACTTCTGACGAGAAGTGCCTATCTGTGGCGCAAGAGGAGCTATCACAGAATAGTTCTAGTAAACTAGGAATAGGATACTTCAACTTTTTTCTTTGATACCTCTTAATTGTTGATGAATACTGTTGATTATCAATTGAGTATGAAAGTACCATTTGAAGTTAGATCTAATTTGATTTTTACTCTATTCTTTTTATCTGTTTATCTTTGGATTTAATCGTTCTGACCACGGAAGTGTGATTACAGTCACATTCATTGAAAGGTGCGGTGACAAGTTAAATCAACAATCAAGACAACGGAAGTTGCTTGAGGCTAAGAAGGAATTCTGGCCACTTGTTCTTAAGTACAAGGCATTACCTGCACTAGAAGGTGTGGTAGTTACTAACATTTAGGTCTTTGTTAAACAGAGGAAGTAACAGTAAGATTTCATTAAAATATAATTACGGTGACAATTCATCTATTTGTTACCTTGCAGCCACTTTTAGCATTGCAACTTGTGAAATCAGTGATCCTCTCCACTTCTTTACACTTGATCATTTATTTTAAATTCTGAATTTACCTTTACAAACATCCCAACAACTATTTATTTTATCTTAATTTCCTCTGACAATTTATTTCATATTTGTGTTGACAAATTAACTCTTTTAGCTGTGTAGATCTTATTCAGTTGCGCTTACATTTTTAATAACAATTCTTCTAATTTTAACTTTAGTTGCTTCGATAATTAAACATCAAGAACTCTATCCTCGTGGGATCGATATCCGATAGAACAAATCTATCAACTATACTTGCATCGACAAGTGTCCGCTTGCACTTAAATGCTGTGATGTTTACAGGCCTATTAAGTTTTGGCACCGTTGTCGGGGATGACGTTTGCTTGATGTTCATTTTTGTAGTTGCAATTATTATTTCTTACTTAACTTTTTATTTTTACTAATTTGTTTAACTTTTTTTTATTTTCTCTCAAATTCTTTAGGAGTTGCAAGTCCACAAGGAGAGATCCTAAGGATATCATGAGCTTTGATCTAGATCTCGAACAGACTATTCGAAGGAGGAAGCAGGAGCAAAAGAAAATGGCTAGAAACAATAATGATCTATCACCATTTCTGCCACAAGTTGTAGTTCCTCCAATACAGCCACAAAGAATTAATAATTTACCACCACCGCAGCCACAAGTGGAGAAAATCCCAAACAAGATGATCAGAGATTTTGTTATTCCTATGCTTGATGATTTACAACCAGGGGTTGTTAGACCGGCAATACAAGTTGGTAATTTTTAATTGAAACCGATTATGTTTCAAATGTTGAATTCTAATTGGCAATATGCAGGTTAACCTCATGAAGATGCTAGAGAGCATCTCAAATCATTTCCGCTCATATGTGCTTCTTTTAGTCAACATGGTGTTCCTAATGACGCCTTAAAGATGCAACTGTTCCCTTAATTCTTTGCAAGGGAGGGCAAGAACATGGTTCCTTGGTTTACCAGGTGGATCCATACTTCCTGGAATGCACTAGCAACACAGTTCGTGTTGAGATTTAATCCGTCGACAATGAATGCAAGATTGCAGAATGATATCACGACATATCATCAACTAGATGATAAAAATCTACACACTACATGAGAACGATACAAGACTTCGCTGAGACGTTGTCGTATGCATGGAATCCAATAAGAAACTCAAATTGAGATCTTCTATAATTGGTTGAATGCGCAGACAAGAAATCTTATCGATGCATCTGCCAATGGTCCATTGTTGGATTGCACCTAAAGTGAAGCCATACGGATATTAGAGAAAATTTTACAAAATGATTATCAATATCCAATTTCTCTTTCTTCTCAGGTAAAAACAAATCCTAGTGTTATGGAACTAGATGCTATATCAACTTTGAGTGTACAGGTATCCTCTTTGGCAAACATGATTAAAAACATGAAGGAAACAAGTGAAGTTGCCCCTATCCAAGTAGCCTAACAGATGGATGTCCCAACATTTTCTTGTGAAATTTGCGGTGTCAACCACAATTATGAGGATTGTCTACAACATATTGAGAATGCATTTTATGTCAACAACATTAGAGGAAATTCCTATGGTAACTTATACAGTAATCTTAATTGTACACAACAACCTTGGGGGAACTAGAATGCGTCCACATTCAAATATGGAAATGCCTCAACTCAAGGTAATTTTAGACAATAGAATTACAACAACAACAATCTATAATCACAACCCGTAATTGCATGCACACCCAGATAATATGCGATCACATAACCAGATGCGATCACAAAATCAGATGCATTCGTATAACTAGATACAGCCACAAGCTCGAATGCCACCACGACAAAATATGATGCCAAATATGCAAGGACAACATCAACAATAACAACAACAATATTCTCAACCAAAAGCAGATCTGTTAGCTACTCTTGAAGCGTTGATGCGAGAGCATATCACAAGAACGGAAGAAATCGTTCAAGGCAACTCTTCCTCTATTCGCGTGTTGAAAGCTCAGCTAGGACAATTGGCATGAGCGAAAGGGCACCAAGTGCTTTGCCTAGCGACACTGAAAATTTGACTTAGAAGGGGAAGGAGCATTAGAAGGCTATCATATTGAGAAGTGGAAAGCAAACTACAAAGCTAAACAGCAGTTCTAATCAAGTACATCGACACATCTGAACCTAAGCAACAAAAAGAAGATGCCTATGAAGAAGACCTAGTAGAAATAAATGAAGAGAAGCCACCTGTAGTCACTCTTATGCCCACAATTCAACTAACAAAAATGTCGATGCAACTGAATCCTTTACAACAACCCACTATCAATATACCTTTTCCATTTCCATAGTGATTCAAGGGGAAGGACCATGACAAAGATTATAAGAAGTTTGTCTCTACCTTGAAGTACTTACACATTAATATACCTCTAGTTGATGCTCTTGTGCAGATCCCGAACTATGGGAAATTTATGAAGCAGCTACTATCAAAGAAGAAAAAGCTTTCTGACATCGAAACGATTGCGCTCACAGAGGGGTGTAACGTTGTGCTAACAAACAAGTTGCCACCAAAGATGAAAGACCCTAGCAATTTCACGATTCCATGCTCCATTGGAAACCACTACCCAAGTAAAGCTTTATGTGATTTAGGAGCTAGTATTAACCTCATGCCCTTATCCACTTTCAGGAAATTAGGAATTGGATTTATGAAGCCCACTGCAGTGACATTACAGCTTGCAGATAGATCTTTGGCACAACCTGAAGGATAGAAGGATGTCCTCGTTCAAGTTGATAAGCTTGTGTTCCCAAGTGATTTTATCATTCTTGATTGTGAAGCAAATAAGGAGGTGCCCATTATCTTGGGACATCCATTTTAGCTACAGGACATACACTTATCGATGTTTTTAAAGGCGAGCAGCTTATGCGTCATAATGATGAGCATATCACTTTCAGTGTGTTCGAAGCATCTTTGTCAAGAAGTAAAGAACAATGTCACCACATTGACGTGCTGGATGAGATAATCAAAAAAGAATTCAATGAACGAAGTTTAGTAGTTCAAGACAAACATGCGGTGACATTAGAATAACAAATCCTACCTGAATACGAGACATAATTGAGGCTAATAGTTGTGAGCTGAGACAGGGCTGGCAATTAGAATCTTTGGATTTGTCTAATAGGATGATTCCTGTTTTTAAACCATCAATTGAACAAGCTCCAACCTTAGAGTTAAAGCCATTGCTGGAACATCTAAAGTACGTTTTTCTAAGTGACATAGACACATTACTTGTGATTATTAGCGTAAGCCTCGATGCAAGTCAAGAAGAAAAGCTAATCTCAATTTTGAAGCAGCACAAAAGAGCCATTGCCTAGAGCATTGTAGATATTAGAAGCATTAGTCCCTCTCTTTGTATGCACAAAATCAGGTTGAAAGATGAAGGGAAGCAATCAATTGAACAACAGCGTAGACTGAATGAGAAAATGAAAGAGGTCGTGAAAATAGAGATAATTAAGTGGTTGGACGCAGGCATCATCCACCCTATTGTGGATAGCACATGGGTGAGCCCGATCCAATGTGTGCCCAAAAAGAGCGGCATCATAGTGGTAAGTAACGATAAAAACTAGCTAATCCTTACTGGCATTGCTACAGGTTGGCGAGTATGTATGGATTATCGTCGTTTAAATGTAGCGACAAAGAACGATCATTTCCCATTGCCATTTATTGATCAAATGTTGGATAAGCTAGCTGATAAGGCCTACTACTGTTCCTTGATGGCTACTCTGGATACAATCAAATCGTAATTGCACCGGAAGGTCAAGCAAAGACTACGTTCACATGCCTATTTGGAACCTTTTCTTTTCGACGAATGTCATTTGGATTGTGCAACACCTCAACTACATTCCAGAGGTGCATGATGGCTATTTTTTCTAACATGATTAAAGATTCATTGGAGGTATTCATGAATGATTTCTCTGTGTATAAGCATAATTTTGATCAATGCACTGACAACTTGGCGAAAGTATTGAAGAGATATGAGGACACAAATCTAGTGCTGAACTGGGAAAAATGCCATTTCATGGCAACTGAAAGCATTATCCTTAGTCATCGTATTTCATGTCAGGGCATTGAAGTAGACAAAACAAAGGTAGAAATCATTGAGAAGCTACCTCCACCCAATAATGTGAAAGGAATAAGTAGTTTTCTTGGTCACGCTAGATTTTATAGAAGATTCATCCGAGATTTCTCCAAGATAGCAAAACCCCTATGCTTTTGTTGGAGCAGAATAAAAAGTTTTTGCTCGATGACGTATGTCTGGACTCATTTGTTACAATTAAGAAGAAGCTAGTACAAGCTCCTATTTTCGTTGCACCAGACTGGTTACAACCATTTGAGGTAATGTGCGACGTAAATGACTTTACTATGGGGGCTGTGCTTGGTCAATGCAAGGAGAAGGTATTTAATTCCATTTATTATGCTAGTAAAACCTTGACTGAAGCGCAATTGAATTACATGACTACTAAGAAGGAATTACTCGCAGTAGTTTTTGCATTTGACAAGTTTCGTTCATATCTTGTCAGTGCAAAAATTACAGTCTACACAGATAACTTTGCTTTGAGATACCTTTTTTTCAAAGAAAGATACCAAACTACGCTTGATCAGATGGATCCTACTTTTACAAGAATTTGACATTGAAATCAAAGACAGGAAAGGATCTGAAAACCAAGTAGCAGACCACTTATCTCGTCTGGAAGCTGGAAGCGAAGATGGCAATCAGTCATGCATTATCAACACATTTCCAGATGAGCAAGTTTTTTATGTCGACGCATCTCCATGGTATGCTGATGTTGTCAATTATTTAGTTTTTGGTAAGCTACCTTTGAGTGCAACAGGTCACAAGAAGATCAGATTCATTAGAGTCACTGCAAGATATCATTGGAATGACCTTTACCTATTCAAGGTATACGCTGACAACATTATCCGTCGCTGTGTTCTTGAGGAGGAGACGTCTTCTATCTTGAGGCATTGCCATGATGCTCCTTATGGAGGCCATTTTGGTGGTGTTAGGACTACTGCAAAGGTCCTACAATCAGGATTCTACTGGCCCACATTGTTTCGAGACGCCCACAATTTTACGTAGCAATGTGACAAATGTCAACGCATAGGTTCTATATATCGACGCAATGAGATGCTCTAACAACCAATCATGGAATTAGAATTATTTGATGTCTGGGGTATAGACTTTATGGGACCATTTCCAAACTCTTTTGGGAATGTGTATATTTTAGTTACTATTGACTATGTCTCCAAGTGGATCGAGGTAATTGCGATTCCAAAAGACGATGCTCGAATGGTGTTAAGATTCTTCCACACATACATCCTTACAAGATTTAGAGCACCTCGAGAATCGATAAGTGACCAAGGCACTCATTTCCATAACAATCAAGTGGTGACAACTTTAAAGTGCTACGGTGTGAAGCCTCGTATGGAAACAACGTATCATCCGAAAACGAATGGCCAAGGAAGTTTCCAATCGACAAATTAAAAGCATTCTTGAAAAGGTGGTTAATCCATCTAAAAGAGATTGGTCTTCGTGGCTACATGATGCGTTGTGGGCACTTCGCACTCCATATAAAACTCCTTTAGTAATGTCACAGTACAAGTTGGTATTTGGTAAATCCTATCACTTGCCAGTTGAGCTTGAACATAAAGTCATGTGGGCGATTAAACAAGTGAACATGGATTATGATGCTGCTGGATAGAAACGGTTATTAGACATTTTCGAGTTGGAAGAAATTCGATGTAAAGCGTATGAAAATGTAACCATATACAAGGAGAAGACTAAGAGATGGCACGACAATATCATTTTGCGGCGAAATTTTTTCCCTGGTCAATTAGTACTTTTATTTAACTCTCGTTTGAAATTACATCCAGGAAAATTACACTTGAGATGGTTAGGCCCTTTTAGAGTTGTTGAAGCATTCCAGCATGGTGCGGTGACAATTGAAGATACGAATGAAGGTCACCAATTTAAAGTAAATGGCCAATGATTGAAACACTACTTAAGCCCAGATGTCAAAGAACAAAGCGAGACCATTAATCTGGTCACATTTATTTAATGTCATTGCAGTTTTTACTTTTACTTTTTGCTTTTTATCTTCATTCGTTTCCTTTTTTGTTTTATGAAAGAATAAAAAAAATCTCCTTTTTGTCGACACATCTGATATTCTATTTATAGCCTTCAAAAGTTGCAGATTTCAGCCTCCCATTCTTAGATCTAGATCTAATTTTTTGCAGCTGTCAAAGTTAGTTACAGCACAGTTGTGCACTCATGCAGATTTGATACTTTCTTTAGAGATCTGCAGGTTGTCGCTGCATTACTAGGCACAATCTGAGATCGTTAATTGTGGCAACAACTTGTGATTTTCCTGTGCTGGTGCTTCCAAGTGTGAATTCAGCTTGAGTTTACTCATTCAAGGTTCAGGTTCTGTGCAGTGACATCTCTGGTTACAATTCCAAGCTGATCTTGTGGCTACATTCTTCTTCTAGCATTGATCTTTTGGGCTGAGTTCCTGCGCTGACAATTCTAAGGTGCAATACATCGATTGCTTGCGGCGACATTGGTACAAAAAGAGATAAAAATAACAAGAATTTAAACTAACTAGCAATGAGTTAGAAAATATAAAAACTAAGTATGAAATGCTCATGATGCATGCTAAATAAGATACAAAAGAGATAATTAAAACACTAATTTAGGGAGAAAATATATGTCATTTGTAATGCTATCAAGACTTCTACCGGTACTTGTTGGAAAAGTATCGGTAGTTGTCAAGTCAGTAAACAGTTTAGGAATAGTGAAGACTTCTACGGATACAAGTGACAGTTCTATCGATACAAGTGACACTTCTACCGAAACAAGTCTTACTTCTGCCGATACTAAAAACTCTAGAGAGCTAAAAGTCTTACCCTGCTACTTCTACCGATAAAAGTATACTAACTATCTATACTTCTAATCACATAACTATTGATACTTGCTATTCAACTACCGATACAACCCAAGTCAATGAACAACCTCTCTCCTACCCTGTACTTCTACCTATACATGCATGGGTTCTACCGAAACAAGTATGCAGAATCTCAAGAATCATGCCAAAACACAAGTTTATCAACACAAAGCATTCATGACTTCAATATGCAGAAGGCAACACAAAATACATAGATTCCATGTCTACATAGTACTCTTAAGTCTAAACTCCAACTTGCATAACATGCATTAATACATTCATCATTTCATCAACATAACAAGGTTTTCGCAATTTCAATTACATAAGGCAAAAGATAACATCATTCTAGTACGTGCCATAAGATTGAGTGATTTAAAACTACCAACGAGGTCCGTGATAGTGTGATTTTTGAGAGATGATGATCCGATCTTCAATCAGCAAACAATCTACAAAACAACAACAACGTCTTTGGAAAGCTTCATAGCTTAGAAAGTTCGATAGTTTTAAAGAATTACCAAACATTTGTACAAAGCAGCTATAACTCAACTGAGCCAGAATAGTCCCATTGTTTCCTCGAGTCAGTTATAAACTTTCACTTTCCTGTCTATAACTTTTCTATTACCAGTACCCGATGCTACTCACACGAGTTGCTGAGGACTCACAACATATGCGGTACCCCAGCCATCGATACGATGTCTATTTGTAAACTGTACCCTAACGATGCTGCTCACATGAGCTCTCGGGAGTATGCATAAAGCATAAGTCTCTGCCATCGAAGGACTTATAATTCATTTAGGATTCATATCTCTTTTTTTGAATCACGATGCTACTCACACGACCTGTCAAGGACTCGCAACATATGCAATACCCTAGCCATCGCATCGATACCATTTCAACGACTTAAAGCCTACTATCTCTTTCGTTTCATTTCTTCGACCTCTTCAATTCCAGGTACTTCCAATTGTTGAGCAATGATAATTTACAAACAAGAAATGTTAAGTAAAAATTTACATTACGAACTTATCGGACCAATTTGCAATTACAGTTAGACTTTAGGGACTACTCCGTTAATTTCCCTTTTTCGCGATCTGAGGCACGATCGTAGTCTACATCCAAAAACTATCCAATTCCTACATTAAATCACACAATTAGGTTATTCAGCACAATTTAGTCCTTTTGGAAAAATTATAATTTTCTCCTAATATTTTTTGTTTATTCAATTTAGTCCTTTCAAGCATAAAAAATGCAAATAAACTTTCCTTTTCACAACCAACCATAGCCGAAATCCTTAGGGTGCTTAGCCAACCCCTCCACACATTCATTTTCACAACAATGCATGTATTTTCATCATTTTTAAATTTTAATTACTTAAACCCTAATTTCATCAAAAAAATATCTTTACAAAAAGATCTAACACAAACATCGAACATTCAAATCTACCAAAAGCTTTCAAGAACAATCATTTTCAACAATGGAAAGTTTTATAACATTTGAGAGATTCACCAATTAGTCCTTATATAAGCAAGATTAAGTTTATACGACCTCAGAAACACAAAATTACTAAAAAAGATTAAGGTTTGCTTACCCAAATCAAAGCTCAAAGTTAGCAAAGAAAACCCTAACTTTCTCTTGCATTTTGCCGTGAGGATGAAGAAGGTGGGTTGAAATTTGGTGAAAATTTTCATTTTAATTCATTAATTGAACTTATATACTAAATAACAATTTTGTAATTTTTTAGACTTTCATCATTAAGCTTAATAAATCCTTTTTAACTCTAATTAACCTTACTCATAATCATTTGATACCATGTAATCCCACTTACTTAATTTCTATTGGTTAATTTACTGATTTAACCCTTCTAATTAAACAATTTCACTTTTGCACCTTTTACAATTTAGCCCTTTTCTCCTGATTAACTAACCTAACAATAAAATTTCGTAACGAAATCTTAATACGATGTTACTAACGTCATAAATATTAAAATGATAAATTTTACGACTCGACTCTTCAGAGTTGTGATCTCGAAATCACTATTTTCGATACCTCTAAAAATTGGGCTGTTACACGTCCAAGGCTATAAATAGGACCTTTAGCACTTAGGTTTGACACTCCTTTAAGTTTTAATTTCAATTTCCTTTGTTATTTTCTTTTCCATTTTGGAAACGAGATTTGTAACTTCACATAAACGATTGTGGAATTGATTCCGAACAAATTGCTATACAATTCGAGTTACTTTTACTTCATTGATACAATCTTATGTTAAAATTCTATTATTGTTTTTATGATATTTAAAGAAACCATGAGGAACTAATCCCATTGTGAGGGATTATGGAGTGGAAGTATGGTTATTTAACTATTGTTTAAGCGATTTTCAATCAGATCAACTGTTTGAGAAAAGAAGAACGCAAAACAAACACTAGGCCTAATAACCTTAAAAAGTCATCTAGGTAGGAAAGAACCCAAAATTGTTATTTCCCATTCGTGAACACCTTTACCCCAAAGTAGTTTAGACTATGAATCTAGCGATAAGTAGTCTCTATTGACTCATTATGTTGGTGGAAGATCGGAAGATCCTGCTAGGGTAGTGACTAGTTGATTAAAGCAAAGTCTCCAAAACCGATGGTTGAAGAATTCATACTGAAGCGACCTACCAAATCTATTTATCGAATCGACCTATCTCTTTCCTTTACTTTATTTCCTTTATTTTAATGTTCTACAATCACAAACTCTTTATTTCACTTTCGTACTATAAACCTAAAGAAAGTACTAATTACTTTTTTTCTTTGCAAGGATCTAAATCACTCACTTCGCCTCCTTTGGGTACGATCATCAGGATACTACAAAGTGTTTCGTTGTAACCAACTATATTAAAACCTGACTCGTATAATTGTGGAAGCCCTAAAATTCACACCGAATGGGAGTACGTTCAAAGGCGGTCAAGTTGTTGGCGTCATTGCTAGGGAGGTGACGTTTTAGTGATTTTTGTTTTTTCGCATTGCTATAAGACTAACTAGGAAATTTTTAGGGTATAGCTACGAATTAACAATACTAACAATTCCTTATTTTTCAGATTCACTACTATCAAACAGAATTCCCACAATAATTGTATACCATGTATGACTATTGGTACATGTGGTCAGATGAGAAACAAGATTACAATAATGATATTTATGAGGATGACTTTTATGAAGAACGAGAAATCATGGAAAATCAAAAATTATTCATGATCGAGATGTGCCAATGAGGGAATGAAGCTTCAACATACCAATGGATTAATGAACAAGGTGCTGATATACCCAAACATCTACAAGAGTTCACTGGTAATTCGTGTGAGGTACTTGAAGAAGATCATGACATGCCCAATTATTTAGATGAGCCTCCCTATGATTTGTCTAGAATTAACTCTAAGGTAGCATCAAACATATTAGATAAGATGACACAAATGATGAAAATGCTACAAGAAATATCCAAACGTTGCCTCTAAAGAATGAAGACATGTTTGACGCTCAAAACTTGGATCACGAGAGCCCTTGTATTATCAATGACCATGATGAGAATTGTGGTAAGATTGAACCTGAGCCTGTAAATTAAGACCATGAAGAGGAAATTAAACATATTCTGATAACTGAAAACGTGCCTCAATCTAGTGATGAATCGATTTTTTCTTTGAGTAATTGTGATGACCTCAACTTGCAAAATGTGGGTCTTCAATTGACAACTACTACCGACAAAAACACTGAAGAAATGTTCAAAATTGAAGAATCCATAGATTAAGGATTACGGTTTGAATGGGAAATGACCATAATGTACAACATCTCTCTACTGAAGTAGATCCCTAGAGAAATCAATAACATCGAGATTATTCATACACTTCAGATAATAGGGAAGATCTACATCTACAAGTCATCACTCATTCTTCTGATGTCAAAGTAATTGTGCCCTCACGAAAGAAAGAAACAAATTTATGGAAAGTTTAACTCTTTCAATGGTTTCAAGAACCTTGTGTGGAACTATCATTTAAAATCATGGGAATATATGATGATGGTTAGGCACAAAGCTTAGGAAAGGATACAACTGCATCAATATCAATACCAACAAATATAAAATAAGTGATAGAACCATTTTTGCTAAATGAGATAATTGAGCAGTTGTTAGGGCACCACGATCAGGCTTACAATTTCTATAAGTGGCCCAATAATGGAAGCCGTCACAAGAACAAGTGGTGGCATATGTACGCCCGTCATTGACAGATATGACAGGTGGAAGAGAATGGCGGTAATTAATGCAGGGCGAAAAGGAAATTTTCGAGAAAGAGACAAACGCCAGAGAATAGCTTAACATGACGGCTGTTGGACTAATAGTGACAAAACAAACTACTCCAAAG
Organism: Kokia cookei; assembly: GCA_039519145.1. Lineage (NCBI taxonomy): Eukaryota > Viridiplantae > Streptophyta > Magnoliopsida > Malvales > Malvaceae > Kokia > Kokia cookei. The sequence continues at coordinate 22,395,323 of CM076906.1, forward strand.
TGCTGAAATGCTCACTAGCTGCTGTTGAAGCCCAACTTTAACCGGACCCAACATTTAAACCCAATTTTTAAGTTTTTAAATTTTAATTCATTTTGGGTTTAAATTTAGTTTAAAGTTTAAACTTTTCTTTCAAGTTTAAATTTAAATTAAGTTTAAAATTAATTTGAATTTAAAATTTAATTATTTAAAATGAAGTTCAAATACAAAATGTCCAATTACAAAGCCCAATTGGGCCCAAATACATATACCCAAATTACAAAGGCCCAAATAAGCCCAAACTAAATGACCCAAACTAGCCTAGAACAAAGTCAAACCCTAATCTGCTAAGTGTTGCTGCTGCTACCTCCACCTCAGTCAACCAGAAGCTGCCACGACATCATCAAGTTGCACCACCAGCAACTTGCACTGCCATCAGCTGCTTCAACCGCCACTACCACCGTCAAACCTGCAAAAAAAGAGAGAGCAGATTAGATGTACATTTAGTTGCATAGGACAAAAGAAAATTATTGTAAACATAGGCTATAAAAGCCGAATTGATTTCAGTTGTAATGGTTGGATTTTGAACATTCAGAAATCAATATACAGTATACACTAATATTTTCAGAGATCAATTCAGAGCAAAGTTACTCGAATCGTCACAAAGGCAACAAAAGGCAAATTAGACCCACAACACTTAGGCATTAAAGCATCCAAGTATCCTCAATAAATGTTTCCCACCATTCATGGTTAAATTTTCATTTAAAGCCCTATTCAGTTTCATGCATGCATTCGATACCCACTGTTCTCATTTATTCCTTTTTATTTTCAAAACGTTTCAATAACTTTTAATAGTATTAATAATTGTTTTAATAATAATAATATTAATATTAATGACCTCATTAATAATAAATAAGTTTTCCTTAATAATCATTAATAATAGTAAATGTTTTATTAATAATATTATTATTATTAATATTAATTAATAAAAAGGGGGGAAACAAAAAGCCGGAAAGTTACTTCCCTGGTCGCCGTCGCCGGAAGCCGAACCCAGCCGAACGTCGCCTATACCTCGTCGCGCATAGATCTGCAAAACACAAAAAAAAAACAAAGGATTAATAAAGGGATTTTTTTTAAATGGTTTAATAAAATAAAAAAACATTAATAATAAAAGAAAAAATGAAAGGACAGAGGACTTATCCTCGACCAATTCTACCGTCATCGGAGCTTCGCGTCGGAGTGCCGTCATCGCCTCATCATGCATGGATCTGCAAAAAGAAGGAACAAAAGATTTTAAAAGGTTTTTAAAAAAAACGGTTTCACAAAAAAGGGAAGGTTTAAAACAAAAAATAAGGAAAAGAAAGGTTTTTTTTTACCGATCGGAGGCGCGTGGCGAGTGGGAGGAAACGTGGCGACAGAGACACGGACGGACCGGCGCGCATGACAAGGCGGGGCAACGACATGTGATGACGCGCGGCCCCGAACGATGGCGAGTGTGGTCCCACGCGACAGACGGCGATCGGACTGACCGGCCGGAGCATGGCCGGCCACAGAAGGGAGGAGAGGATTTTTTGAAGTGTATTTTGCTTTTTTTTAAAAGGGCTAAGGGAAAAAAAAAAATTCTGAAAGGGGTTATTTATAAGCCCTCAAAACGGCATCGTTTTGAGAGCTGAGTTTCAGCCCTAAAACGATGCTGTTCTGAGTTATTACCCATGTCCGACCCGATCCGCCTGGAGGATCTGCGTGTTTTTTATTAATGGTATATTTATGCATTCGATCCTTCCGCTTTTTCTCATATTTTCAATAAGGTCCTTTTTGTTCTTTAATTAATTTTAATTTAGCCCAATAATTTTCAATACTTTTCAATTTAATCCTTTGACCTTTTGAAAGCACTAGGGGCAGCCACGTGTCACTATTCTAGTTTATTTACACTGATGGTCCCTCTTATTTTTTATTTGTTTTAATTTGATCCTTAAATCAATTTTTATTTAATTGTAAAATTGGCCCAAAAATTTTTCATGGATTTAAAACTAATCCTCTAACTTCAAGATGCCTAAGGGGCTGCCACGTGTCACCTGTTTTTGGTTTTATTGCCCTGGAGGTCCCTAAACTTCCAAAAATTTTGTTTTTACCCTGAACTTCCTAAAATCCCACTTTTGACCTCGAAACTTCCAAAAATTCTAATTTTACCCCTAAACTTCCAAAAATCCCATTTTTGACCCCGAAACTTCCAAAAATTCCATTTTGACCCCAAAACTTCCAAAAATTCCATTTATGACCCCGAAACTTCCAAAAATCCCATTTTTTATGACGAAACTTCCAAAAATTCCTTTTTCACCCTCGAACTTCCAAAATCTCCATTTTCGCCCTCAAAACTTTCAAAATTACCCTTTTACCCCGAATGTCTAAAAATACCATTTTTAAACCCCTGATTTTCCCAAAATTACCATTTTGCCCTCGAGTATCCGAAAAGTCTAATTTTCAAACCCGATCGCGTCCTTTTTCTTCATCATCAATATTTGCGTTTATTTTAACCATTATGCATTAGTATTTTGCATTTTTTGTTTTTTTTTTGCCATTTTATATTTTTATTTATCTTACTTTGCGTTATTTAATATTCATTATTAACTGCTTATTTATATTTAACTCGCATGCTTGTTTTAAAAAAAAAATTCATAAAAGCTTTAAAATCGAGGCGATATTCTTTTATTTCGAGTTTCAAAAATTTGTACCTTAACTCACTAGGTGCAATTTTTCTTCAAATCGAAACAATCGAATATCCTTAATCAAGGCAATGTTTCCTTATCTAAAATTCTGAAATATTACGCCTTTACTTACTAGGTGTAACCTTTCTACAAATCGAGATAATCGAGTATCCTCTTCGTGAAATTTAAAAAAAAAGGGATTTTACAAAGGAAGGCTCATTATTTCTAGATCTTGAAATGTCATGTCCTAACTTACTGGACGTAACTTTCTTCCTCGATCACTTTGAAATAGCAAGATTTCCAAACAAACCCAATTTCTTTTAAACTTAACTCATGCATTCAAGGATCATATTTTAAACTTTATTCAAACTTTTAAATGTTACAAATTAAGACCCGAAAATAATCAATACGGTACCAATTTTAGGCGTATGAGGGTGCTAATCCTTCCTCATGCGTAACCGACTCCCGAACCTGTTTTTCTGGATTTCAAATACCTACATGCTTTCAAAATGTTTTTTAAAACGTTTTGTGGTGATCCAATCACACCAAATAAAGGATTGGTGGTGACTCCATTATTTTTCGATTTTAAAATAATTTTGGAAACTCGTCGTTTTCCAAAAAAAGGATGGTTTCGACAGTGGTCGACTCCACTGTGGACTTTTAAAATAAACGAGAGTCAAGCCAAAATTGATTATTTTCAGGTCTTCTTTGGAAACTTTTAAGCTTCAATCTTGTTTAATATGCGATCCTCGACATCTTTTGTGGCATTATATTGCTAGTGTAAATTTGCATACATCTGCATATGATATTACCTTTTTAAGTGGAAGCCGAAAACTACTCCTTCGTGAGGTCTTCACCTCCGTGCAGGATAGTGGATCGCTTTCGGGATTACAAAGTACCCTTGTTTTCGTGAAGTTTTCACTTTCGTGCAAACATGTGGGAAATACGTCCCCCTAAACCGAACTCGTCCGTGTGAGCCTGTAATGGGTGAGGATTGAGGAATCTGCTGGTTTGGGTACCCCTACTTTAGAACCCAAAACCACATATAGTAAACCGTAGGAACTTGCTTAGAAGGAGTTGTACTAAACCATTTAGCAACCTTCCAAAACAAACTCTTAGGTTCTATGTTATACTTGTATATTTATATTGTTTTGTTTCGCTAACTTGTTTTTTGTCTCTTTTTGCATCGCATTTCATCATCTTATAAAGAGAAGGTATAGACTCAAAAGTTCAGTTACCGATAAGAGAATTAATCATGGAAAACAAGTACTTTGATAATGTAGAGGACAATATGGTCGTGCGCATGTGGTCGAAGGAGACTCAACGCCAAAAGGGGGACAGCTTAGTGGAAGGATATGAGTTAAAGCTTTGGGATTATACCAGGATCAGCACGGCTCAAAACAATATGCTAGAGTTGAAAGAGATATGGGATAATTGGGACAACAACATGAAATAGACCTTTTACCAAGAATACGAAGATTTGTCATACTTGTGCGAAGTTAAGATGGACAAATCCCTCTTTAGAGCCTTAACACAGTATTGGAATTCAGCTTACAATTGCTTCACCTTCGGGAATATAGACATGACACCGACGATAGAAGAATACACCACTCTGCTCCGTTGTTCGAAGATGTCAGTAGATAAGGCTTATTCTAGAGCTCCAAATCTCCCGACCATGGTTAAAAGATTAATAAACATCATGGGCATGAGCGAACAGTGGGTTGCAGCTCGAGTTAAGGTCAAAGGCGATAACAAGTGCATCAAGTGGAAAAGCCTGCGGGATTTGATATTGGCTCATCCAGATGCAAAGAAAAAGATTGACATTTTAGCCCTAAGTATCTACGGGTTGGTCATTTTTCCAAAGGTTTTGGGGCATATAGAAGATGCGGTGATAGATTTGTTTCATAGATTAAGTAAAAGAGTGACACCTATCCCGGCTATACTAGCTGAAACTTTCAGATCCTTAAATGCATGCAGAAATGAGGGAGAAGGTCGATTTATTACCTGCGCACCACTACTGATGGTATGGTTTCATAGTCACTTCTGGAAAACAGAAAAAGTCTCCTATCAGTACTTGTCTAAAGATTACTCCTCTTTGAAAGAGTTTGTGGCTACGTAGAGACAAGAAAACTTCTCAGAAGAAAAGTGGATGGCCATACTCCAAAGCCTCAAAGATGAAGACATAGAGTGGCGACCACCATGGTTCGTTCCTGATGAAATATTGTATCGGTGCGGAGATCTTGACTGGGTCCCATTGGCAGGAATATGGGGGTAACCGGATATGCACCTTTACTGGTTTCAAGACAATACAGATCAAGATAGTTCATACCCGTAACTCAGGGGATAGCTCAGTGTGAATTCATGTACCGGGGAGAAAATAATAAGAAAAGGATTCGGGAAATCTCAAATGCATGGAACCAGGTTCGAAAAATGAAAGCATTCGGCGCCAATCCCATGATAACTACAGAATATAATTGGTGGAGAAACAGAAGGATCAACGATAATATTCCTGTGCCAAACCCGGAGATTGTCCGCCCAATTGAAGAACACTTGCAAGTTGTCCCGACTGAATTAGAAATAATTAAACAAGATTTCGAAAAGAAAAATGCTGAGATGGAGAAAATGATAGAAAAGCTGGAAGAAGAGAAGGTGCTTTTAGGATTAGACGTTGATGCTCATAAGCTAAAGGCAGAAAAATTAAGAAAAGGGAATAATAAGGCTGAAGAAGATCTTAGCAACCTAAAGAAGGACTATAAAAAGCTTCGATTGTCAATGAGAACCGCCGGTTTAGGTAAGACATCAGAGCAATGGCAGCAGGAAATCCGCGAAGAGAAAAATAAAACAAGTCACTTGAAAAACAAATTTCAAGATGCCCAAGTTCAGGAAAATGTTATGAAGAGCAGCCTCCTGGAAAGCCAAGCCGAAGTGATTGAATTAAAAGCTCGAGTAGGAGAATTGAAGGAGTCCTTGTACAGGCATCGTAGCCGAAATTCAGTAGTGGAGTTAAAAGCAAGCCGAGCTGAGATCAAGAGACTAATTGAGCGGGTGGAAGAATTAGAGGCCTCTTTGCAGAATAGTGAAATACGAACTGAGATTTTGGAAAGAACGTTGGAGACAAATGATTGGCATCTTCAGCAAACCCAAAAAGAAGTCAGAGAGAGGGATTATGTTATGGGTGAGGCTTTAAATCAAATCCACGAAGCAGCTGATCATGTGCAAACACTGGCAATTGAAGCAGAAGAGCTAAGCATACAGTACGAGACAAAGACGGAACAAGGTCAAAAGCTATCAAGCCTCCTTAAGAAAGTAAAGGCTTTGAGCATCAAAGCAAAACCGTTTATGTAATTTGCTTTATGTAAAGGAACTTGTTATCCAAATGAAGTTTTCTAAATGAAAAATGAATTATAAGTCAATACCTTTCGCTTACATACATGCATCTTATTCGCATCACATTTTTGCATAATAATCCTAACTTATTAAAATTTATAATCCAGCTACATCAGTAACCATTGAAAACTCACATTGCTATAATACTCGAAAGAAAACTAAAGCCATGGAACAAAGACTTGAACAAATCCAAAAAGAATTACAAGACCGGATGCAAGAGCGCATCCAAGAGCAAATGAGCATGATATGTAGAGAAATGAAGAATCAATTCATGGAGGTACAGAAAAGCTTAATGAATGAATTAGCACAAGTAAAACAAAGCATGGCTGATAAAGGAAAGAGCCCTGCTATAGAGGAAGAAGAGGACCCGATGGTCCCCACAGGCTTTACACCTCTTCATAACCCGGCTTCGCATGAAGTGCCAACACGGGAACCCACATTACTGTAAGGGCACAGCAACCAGCCACAGGCACGTCGCAACCAGTTAATTATCCAATTGGATCAGGGTCAAACCTAGAGGATAATGCCACGAATTTGGGTGTCCTAGACTTTGACGAAATGATAAGAGAAGATCTCCCCAAACAAATAGAGGAGAAATACAAGCGACTGGAGAAGAAAATCGACGCAATGCAGGGAGTTGAAGTTTCCTATGGGATAGATGCCAAAGAGATATGTCTAGTTTCGAATCTGGTTCTCCTTCCCAAATTTAAAGTTCCAAAATTTGAAAAATATAGCGGGACGAGCTACCCTAAAGCACACCTGACCATGTTCTGCAGAAAGATGGCGGGGCACATGCATAACGATCAACTGTTAATTCATTATTTTCAAGACAGCCTGGCCGGGTCGGTAATCAGATGGTACAATAAATTGAGCCGATCAAGGATCCATTTGTGGAAAGATTTGGCACAAGCTTTCTTAAAGCAATACGGCCATGTGATTAAAATAGCTTCTGATCGGCTTACACTACAGATTATGGAGAAGAAGTCAAATGAGAGCTTTAGAACATATGCGTAGAGATGGCGCGAGGTGGTAACCCAAGTACAGCCACCACTAACAGAAAAGGAGACAACAATGTTGTTTGTCAATACCCTTAAGGCTCCTTACCTAAATCACCTGCTAGGAAACGCCACCAAGAGTTTCTCTGATATGGTCATGTCGGGGGAAATTATTGAAAATGCAATCAAGGCCGACAAAATTGAAACCGGAGAAAGCCCTAAAAGGCCTGCCCCTAGAAGAAAGGATAATGAGGTCAACAATACAATCATATATAGACCTAGCTACACCAGACCCTTCGTGACAAGTCAGCCCAAAACTCCAATGGGCAATTACCAAAATGCCTCGCGGTAGGAGCTGGGCACTAGGCCAAATAGAGGAAGAATTCAATATACTCCCCTTCCGATGTCATATGAGGAACTCTACAATATATTATATGATGCGCATGAGGTAGCTCCTCAACATGTAAGACCATACAAACCCCCATTCCTGGCTTGGTACGATGCAAAAGCTCACTGTGAATACCATGCAAGGGCAGAAGGGCACTCGATTGAAAACTATCCCGCTTTTAAAAGACAAGTCGAAGGACTCATAGAGCATGGAATCGTAAAGTTGGAAGAGCTAGTAAAGCCCAATATAGATGGGAATCCTCTGCCTAATCACCCATAGCAAGGGGTGAATGCCTTGCTGGAAGAAGGAGCTCGAAAAATTAAGAGAAGTGTTAAAGAAATCAAGTCTCCACTTCGGTGGGTATGGCAAGAGTTGGTTAAAGAAGGAATAATAGTGAACGATAAAAAGAGTACGATAATCGGGGATGATGACCATTGCGAGTTTCATGCTGTTAAAGGGCATGAAATTCAAACCTGCATCAAGTTCAAAGCCGTGGTCCAGATGTTTATAGACAATCAAGAGTTGAAATTTTTTGAAGGAGGGGAAGCTAATGATGTTTGTGCCTCCGAGGACGGAACAACCAAGGCTTATGAAAGCAATCACCCCAAGGTGATTATTTGTGGCACGGCAAGAGAACAGACAACTCTCCGTATTATCATACAGAAGTCTGCAACGTTTCCTTACAAGGACAGCAAGAAGGTCCCATGGAGTTACAATTGTAACGTGACCATACCAAGAGAAGGGGAACCCAGGAAGGACGTTAATCTTGTTACCCGTAACGGTAAGAATTATAACCCTGTGAATAAAGAAAAAGAGGTCAAAAAAGGGAAAGCTAGAATGTGTGAGCTTTAGGAGGAAATAACTAACAAGCTTGAAGCACCCATCAACGAGCCTGTATCTGAGAATTAGGAAAAGGAGTTTTTAAAGTTTCTAAGGCATAGTGAATATAGTGTAGTAGAGCAACTACACAAACAGTCTGCTCGGATATCGATCCTGTCATTGCTTTTAAGCTCGGAGGCCCATCGAAGCGCATTAATGAAAGTGTTGAACGAAACATATGTAGCAAATGACATCTCCGTCAGAAAACTAGATCGATTAGTCAATTACATGAGTGTTGATAACTTCATTTTCTTCAGCGATGATGAAATACCAACGGGAGGAATAAGGTCCACCAAGGCCCTACATATCACTACCCGTTGTAAAAGGTATACACTACTTGGAGTACTTATAGAAAATGGTTCAACCCTGAATGTGCTACCGCTAGCTACACTGCAATGATTGCCAATTGATAGCTCTCACATGAAAGGATGTAATAACATAGTGAGAGCATTTGATAGGATAGAAAGGAAGGTAATGGGGAAGATTGAAATGCCCCTTCAAATTGGGCCGAATACATATGAAGTAGATTTTCTAGTGATGGATATTAGGCCCACTTATAATTGTCTGCTGGGAAAACCATGGATCCATTCAGCTGGGGCAGTACCTTCCTCTTTGCACCAGAAAGTGAAGCTAATAAATGAAGGGCTGCTGATCACGATTAATGTTGAGGAGGAAATAATCGTGTTCATAACAAGTGATTCACCCTACGTGGGGATAAACGAGGAGGCTGTGGAATGCTCGTTCCGCTCATTGGAGTTTGTCAATGCAACCTTCATTTCGAAAGAGAGGAAGATACCTGTGCCTACAATATCATCGACCACTAGGATGGGCTTGCGATTATCAGTCGAAAAAGGGGTTATACTTGGGAAAGGACTAGGAAAATACCTTCAAGAAAGAGTTAAGATGCCAATGCTAGTAGAAAAACGGGATCGTTATGGCCTGGGGTACAAGCCAGACGCGAAACAAAAGAGGAAAGAACTTGAGAAAAAGCAAGAAAGAAGGAGGGCCAGACTGTTTGGAAAAGACATCTCGTGGGAACCCATGGTCTTCCCACACATCTACGAGACTTTCATCTCAAGAGGGGTGATCAACCGGCAGGAAAAGGAGCGAGTGACGATTGAAACCAAAGGGGGCATCATGAAAGGTTTAGACATTAATTCTATATCAGATGAAGGAAATGAAGGGAATCCATCAAGAATTGGGCCGTATGTACCTGGAAGCACCTTGATAATTGGACCGTGGAGGAACTCCCTGTAATTTTTAAGATTTCCCCAAAGTAATGCTCGAAAACACCTATTGATTTAGGCTCGAAAGTAATATGGATCTTTTTGTAAAAGGGCTCATGGTCATTATTCAGTTATTTTGAATGAAATGCACTTTTCATCCTATATTCTTCTCCATAATTATTCTTTCATTTCTTAATTCGGCTTAATAAACCATTCGTACATACCCAATAAACAAGATTAATTATTCTTTAATACATACATACTCATACATATACCACATATTCATTCTTTCATAAACTTATTTTGCTTTTTGGACCTCCATTTCATCCCTTGACAGATCCTCGAATATCAATAATATGAGCAACCCTGACGCTAACTTAGAACCCCACTTCAAGTAAGATACGTGTTTGGAAAACCTTCAGGACCTTGAAGATAATCAAGATTGTGATCTGCCTCCGGATCTGTTAAGAATGATGGAACAGGAAGAAAAATAGATCCTGCCTCATTCGGACCCAGTGGAAGTTATCAATCTGGGGCACGAAGATGAAAAAAAGAGGTGAAAATTGGGACAAGCATCTCCGTAGAAACCAGAAGGAATCTTATCGAGTTGCTTCAAGAGTTCCAAGATATCTTCGCATGGTCTTACCAGGATATGCCCGGCTTGAGCATTGACATTGTGGTGCATAAACTCCTTATAAAGGAAGAAAGCAGACTCGTGCAGCAAAAACTCCGAAGGATGAGACCGAATGTGTCGTTAAAAATAAAAGAAGAAGTCAAGAAACAATTTGATGCTGGTTTCCTCCAGGTGGTTAAATACTCTGAATGGGTAGCTAATATAGTCCCCGTTCCTAAAAAAGACGGAAAGATGCGCATGTGTGTGGACTATCGAGATTTAAATAAAGCTAGCCCAAAGGATAATTTTCCCTTACCCTATATCGACACTCTAGTCGACAACACGGTAGGACATTCCCTATTTTCCTTTATGGATGGCTTCTCTAGGGATAATCAGATAAGGATCGACCCTGAGGATATGATCAAAACCATATTTGTCACGTTATAGGGAACATTTTGCTACAAGGTGATGCCCTTCGGACTCAAAAATGCAGGGGCAACTTATCAAAGGGCCATGGTGACCCTGTTCCATGACATGATGCATAAGGAGATTGAGGTTTACGTCGATGACATGATTGCGAAATCCCAAACAGAGGAAGAACACGTAAGAATCTTGAGGAAGTTATTTGGAAGGCTAAGGAAATATCAATTAAAGTTAAATCCAGCAAAGTGCACTTTCGAGGCCACATCAGGAAAATTGTTAGGCTTTATAGTCAGCAAAAGAGGAATTGAAATTGACCAGGATAAAGTCAAAGCTATACAGAAGCTACCACCACCCAGCACGCAAAAAGAAGTTCGGGGGTTCTTAGGAAGACTAAATTACATTGCTCGGTTCATTTCACAGTTGACTGAGAAATGCGATCCTATCTTTTGCCTGCTTAGAAAGCGTAACCCGGGTGTATGGGATGATGAATGTCAGGAAACCTTTAAGAAGGTCAAAGACTATTTATCTAAAGCTCCCATCTTGGAACCTCCAATTCCTAATAAGCCATTAATCCTGTACTTGACGGTCTTTGAAAATTCCATGGGATGCGTACTAGGATAACATGATGAATCCGAAAAGAAGGAAAGGGCGATATATTATCTCAGAAAGAAATTCACTGATTGCGAGATGCGATATTCACCCATTGAGAAATTATGTTGTGCACTAGTCTGGACTACACGCAGATTAAGACAATACGCGTTATATCATACCACTTGGTTGATTTCGAAATTAGATCCTCCGAAGTATTTGATGGAGTCAGCGGCATTGAATGGAGATTAGCTCGATGGCAAATCTTGCTCTTGGAATTCGACATATTCTATGTCAATCAGAAAGTAATAAAAGGGAGTGAATAGCAGACTTCTTGGCCAGTAGGGCTTTAGAAGACTATGAGCCGATAAACTTCGATTTCCCAAATGAAGATATAATGTATATTGCGACTACTGAAAGGGCAATCATGGAAGAACGACCTTGGAGATTGAATTTTGACGGAGCTTCAAATGGCACAGGTAATGGGATCGGGGCAGTCTTGGTATCACCAGAGGGAGATCATTACCCTTTCACCAGCAAACTTGATTTTGATTGCACAAACAATATGACCGAATATGAAGCATGTATCTTGGGGATCCGTGCTGCCATAAAGCGGGGAATCAAAATTCTGGAGATTTATGGAGAATCCGCACTGGTAATCTATCAACTAAAAGGAAATGGGAAACAAGGGATTCTAAGTTAATGAATTACCACAAATTGGTCCTCGAGTTGATCACAAATTCGATTGACATCACATTCCTTTATCTCCCACGAGAAGAAAACCAGATGGTCGATGCTCTTGCCACTTTAGCCTCGATGATTAGGGTGAGTAGGACAGAAAATGTAAAGCCCATTTAGATGAGTATCTATGAAACTCCTGCTCATTGTAGTGATATTGAGACAAAGGAAGAAGAAGAAAAAGATGATCACCCATGGTACCAGAATGTTCTTCAGTTTGTGAGAGATCAAAATTATCCTGAGCAAGCCTCAGAAAATGAAAAGAGGACATTATGAAGACTAGCCAGTGAATATGTCCTAGACGGGGAAATCTTGTACAAGAGGAGAAAAGATCAAGTGTTGCTGAGATGTGTTGACGCAATTGAAGCTAAGAAGATCTTAGAAGAAGTTCACGAAGGCATTTGTGGGACACACGCCAACGGTTTCATGATGGCCCGACAAATAATGAGATTTGGGTATTACTAGTCTAGTATGGAGGGCGATTGCATCAATTATGCCAAGAAGTACCATAAATGCCAGATCTATGGAGACAAGACTCACATACCTCCATCACACCTTCATGTCATGACCTCTCCCTAGCCTTTTTCTATGTGGGGCATGGATGTCATCGGGCCAATTTCTCCAAAGGCTTCCAATGGCCATAGATTCATCTTTGTGGTGATTGACTACTTTACTAAATGGGTAGAGGCAATTTCATATGCAAATGTTACCAAGTCTGCGGTTAGCAAGTTCCTAAAAAGAGAAATTATTTACCAATACGGGATGCATGAAAGGATCATATCTGACAATGCCCTCAATTTGAACAATAGCACGATAGTAGAAGTTTGTGAACAGTTCAAAATTAAGCATCATAATTCTTCTCCCTATCGCCCAAAAATAAATGGAGCTGTGGAGGCAGCTAATAAGAATATCAAAAAGATTGTGGCAAAAATGACTGAGACTTACAAGGACTGGCATGAAAAACTACCATTTGCCCTCTTTGCCTACAGAACTTCAGTCAGAACTTCTACTGGGGCAACCCCATTCTCATTGGCGTATGGTATGGAAGCAGTCTTGCCTATTAAGGTTGAGATACCCTCCCTTCGAGTCTTAACTGAGCTTCAACTAGACGAGGCTGAATGGATCCAAGCTCGATATGATTAGTTAAATTTAATTGAGGAAAAGAGATTAATAGCCATCCGCCATGGATAGATGTACCAGAAAAGAATGATGCGAGCTTACGACAAAAAGGTTCATCCTAGGGAATTCTATGAGGGAGATCTAGTTTTGAAAAAAATACTTCCCATACATAAAGATTTTCATGGGAAATGGATGCCCAATTGGGAACGACCTTATGTGGTAAAGAAAGCTTTCTTAGGAGGAGCTCTCATCCTAACAGAAATAGACGGCAAGGATCTGTACAACTCTGTCAATTAGACTCGATGAAAAAATACTTCGCCTAAAAACAAAAGGGGAATTAAGATGAAAACCCGCAAAGGGCGTCTTGGAACCAAAGAAACTTTGAGTTGAAAACCCGCAAAGGGCAGCTCAGGTCCAAGAACGGGTCGACAAGAAGGAGGAAGGTTACAACTTGAAACATCAACAAAGCACCCTAGATCTTCTAGACAGACATCTGAGTTAGGAATGATTCTCAAGCAAGTTGTCACAGAGTAGCTCGTTTTGCGATATCTGGGGCAACCAATTATTCTTCATTGTATACTTGGCAATTTTTAACTAATGATTGTTTCCTTTGATCCTCTTTTTAATGGAATACGATTTTGTATCTGCATAATTTTGTCCAAGCATTTTGCATCTAAATAACGGGTAATGAACTAATAAATCATACAAAAAGTTGTGAGCATTATTCCGAAGTTTTCAGAAATTACAAGGAGTCCGAAACAAGACCACCAGTAGGAAGACAAACTAAAAAAACAAGCAGTTCCAAAACAACCTAGAAAAGATGGAGCAAGACATCAAAGACAAAATTTGGACGGGCAACATACCATGCCGACCTAACTACTAATAAATAAATCTGACATTCATCATGCACATTCACATAAGTTAGGAGCATTTAAATCATGACTTTCTAATTTAGGCCTATATAGGGGCCTATAGAAGCATATTTCATAGGTCACATCCCCGCCACGTGGTGAGATGAATCATTAAGACCACCGAGGAAGAGTTTAAGAGACGCAGGAATCCAAAACTTTGCCCCGATCACGGGGCAGATTGTGACCATCCACAAACGATGCGGTCATCTTCCTGATGAGATACCGAGAAGAAGACCAAATCAAACCCACGCTCGATGTGAGTAAATCTTCGAATCCCAGCTTCCTGATGAGACACCAAGAAGCAGATCGAAGCAATAAACGGTTAGCTTCCTGATGAGATACTGAGAAGTGGATCAAATTCATCTTCCTGATGAGATACAAAGAAGCGGATTGAAACAAACGACGCGGTCATCTTCCTGATGAGATACTGAGAAAAAGACCAAACCAAACCCACGCTCAATGTGAGTAAATCTTCGAATCCCAGCTTCCTGATGAGACACCGGGAAGCAGATCGAAGTAATAAACGGTTAGTTTCCTGATGAGATACTGAGAAGTGGACCAAATTCGACTTCCTGATGAGATACAGAGAAGCGGATTGAAACAAACAACGCGGTCATCTTCCTGATGAGATACCGAGAAGAAGACTAAATCAAACCCACGCTCGATATGAGTAAATCTTTGAATCCCAGCTTCCTGATGAGACACCGAGAAGCAGATCGAAGCAATAAACGGTTAGCTTCCTGATGAGATACTGAGAAGTGGACCAATTCATCTTCCTGATGAAACACAGAGAAGTGGAACAAAACAGGTGATATGGTCATCTTCCCGATGAGATACTGAGAAGAAGGCCAAGTCAATGAAACCAGACTCAAAGACTACGGTGACGATTACAATCTCCTTGAAAGGAATAGGGTAAAACCACAGTAGCAAATTTTGTCTTTTTTAAGATTACCTTAGGGCGAGATGGAGTCATGATGAATAAGATACAGAGGTAGATGCGGCAAAATCAAACGGTCAATAGAATGAAGGTGGACCAACTGAAGAAAGAACATCAAAGAGATGAGACCCGACAAATTGGACATCCTTTTGGTCTTTGCCCCGTTCCTGTTACACAGCAACAAGCAAAGAGGGGCAGCTGTTGAAGCCCAACTTTAACCGGGCCCAACATTTAAACCCAATTTTTAAGTTTTTAAATTTTAATTCATTTTGGGTTTAAATTTAGTTTAAAGTTTAAACTTTTCTTTTAAGTTTAAATTTAAATTAAGTTTAAAATTAATTTGAATTTAAAATTTAATTATTTAAAATGAAGTTCAAATACAAAATGTCCAATTACAAAGCCCAATGGGACCCAAATACAGATGACCCAAATTACAAAGGTCTAAATAAGCACAAACTAAATAACCCAAACTAACCTAAAACAAAGTCAAACCCTAATACGCTAAGTGTTGCTGCTGCTACCTTCACCTCAGTCAACCGAAAGCTGCCACGTCATTACCAAGTTGCACCACCAGCAACTTGCACTGTGACCAGCAGCTTCAGCCGCCACTGCCACCACCGAAACCTGCAAAAAAAGAGAGAGCAGATTAGATGTACATTTAGTTGCATAGGACAAAAGAAAATTATTGTAAACATAGGCTATAAAAGCCGAATTGATTTCAGTTGTAGTGGTTGGATTTTGAATATTCAGAAATCAATATACAGTACACACTAATATTTTCAGAGATCAATTCAGAGCAAAGTTACTCGAATCGTCACAAAGGCAACAAAAGGCAAATCAGACCCACAACACTTAGGCATTAAAGCATCCAGGTATCCTCAATAAATATTTACCACCATTCATGGTTAAAATTTCATTTAAAGCCCTATTTAGTTTCAATGCATAGATCTGCAAAACACAGAAAAAAACAAAGGATTAATAAAGGGATTTTTTTTTAAAATGGTTTAATAAAATAAAAAACATTAATAATAAAAGAAAAACTTAAAGGACAGAGGACTTATCCTCGGTCGATTCTACCGTCGTCGGAGCTTCACGCCGGAGTGCCGTCATCGCCTCATCGTGCATGGATCTGCAAAAAGAAGGAACAAAAGATTTTAAAAGGTTTTTTTTTAAATGGTTTCACAAAAAAGGGAAGGTTTAAAACAAAAAATAAGGAAAAGAAAGGTTTTTTTTACCGAATGGAGGTGCGTGGCACGTGGGAGGAAACACGGCGATGGAGACACGAACGGACCGGCGCGCGTGACTAGGAGGGACGACAACGCCTGATGACGCGCGGCCCCGGACGATGGGGCGTGTGGTCCCACGCGACGGACGGCGATCGAACTGACCGACCGGAGCATGGCCAGCCACAGAAGGGGGGAGAGGATTTTTTGAAGTGTTTTTTGGTTTTTTTTTTTAAAAGGGCTAAGGGAAATGTTTTTTTTTTTGAAAGGGGTTATTTATAGGCCCTCAAAACTGCGTTTTTTTATTAATGAAATATTTATGCATTCGATCCTTCCGCTTTTTCTCAAATTTTCAATCAGGTCCTTTTTGTTCTTTAATTAATTTTTATTTCGCCTAATAATTTTTAATACTTTTCAATTTAATCCATTGACCTTTTGAAAGCACCAGGGGCAGCCACGTGTAACTATTCTGGTTTATTTACACTTATGGTTCCTCTTATTTCTGATTTGTTTTAATTTGATCCTTAAATCAAGTTTTGTTTAATTACAAAATTGGCTCAAAAATTTTTCATGGATTTCAAACTAGTTCTCTGACTTCAGGATGCTTGAGGGGCTGCCATGTGTCACCTGTTTTTGGTTTTATTGCCTTGGAGGTCCCTAAACTTCCAAAAATTCTATTTTTACCCTCGAACTTCCAAAAATCCCACTTTTGACCCATAAACTTCTAAAAATTTCGTTTTTACCCTTGAACTTTTAAAAATCCCATTTTTGACCTCAAAACTTCCAAAAATTCCATTTTTACCCCTAAACTTCCAAAAATTCCATTTTTAACCCCAAAACTTCCAACAATTCCATTTTTGACCCCGAGACTTTCAAAAATTCCATTTTTTACCCTCGAACTTCCAAAAATCCCGTTTTTTATTTCGAAACTTCCAAAAATTTTGTTTTTGCCCTCGAACTTCCAAAATCTCCATTTTTTACCTCAAAACTCTCAAAATTAGACTTTTACCCAGAATGTCTAAAAATACCATTTTTAAAACCCAGATTTTCCCAAAATTACCATTTTGCCGCCGAGTATCTGAAAAGTCTCATTTTCAAACCCGATCACGTCCTTTTTCTTCATCATCAATATTTGTGTTTATTTTAACCATTATTCACTTGTATTTTGCATTTTTTATTGTTTTTTTGTCATTATATCTTATTTGTCTTACTTTGTGTTATTTATTA